>APFE030899476.1:0-32961 GCA_000404065.3 Pinus taeda
AATTTAAAATAAATTTAGGTTAATATTCAATTTAATATTAAGTTGGAAAAGGGAAGATTTTTTTTTTACTATGCCAAGATTTGAAGAATTTTAGACATGTAGGTTGTACAAAGATTTGGGGAATTTCTAGATCTTTGTGAAACCAATCTCACCTTAATCTTTTTTTTAATAGCTTTTGAACTTACACCTTGTTTTATGGCTTGTGAAAATGCTACAGGACAATATGTAGATTCCTCATGAACTCTTTTGGCTCATTAGTGAAGAGGGATACCTTCACTATTAGAATCTCCTTAGTGAATACAACATTACCAATGATGTCATGATTTACATTGTAGAAATAATTCAAAGTGAATCCAAAGGGAGGGGTGAATCTAGTCAACCACACTAAACTTGTATAAATATGTTAAGGAATATTTGAAGTATGGAAATTTATCTTAATTTTTAGAAAACTTGGTGAACCTAACTAGTCCATAATATGTCATCTATAAAATGTTTGGTGGTGTTTCTATAAAAGCATTAAAATTTATAATAATCTTATGTAGTATCTATATAAAATTGTAGTGATTTTTAAGGTAACACAACCAAAATTTTTTGGAAAAAGATTGCAAATTTTGCCCTGAAAACCAAGGCCTACTTCACCAAACCATAAATATCTTTTTAGATCTACATTTGTGGTGCAAAACACTAGCATTTGTGGTGCACAACACCTTTTCTTGAGGTGAAAATTTTTTCATGTACTTTCATAGCTACAAATTATGAACAAAAACTGATTATTTAGTGTTTCAATGAGTTTTGACATTTATCATAAACTCTCTAGGAGTGGGTTCACTAGAGTTGGTCTCTAGATGTTGTCTTACATTTCTAGTCAAAAGGTTTTTCTATTGTTATTTTTCAGAAGTTATAAGATTGGTAGAAGGTTTAGCTTATGGAAACTTGTTTCCTGGTCTTTCTTGTCTCTCTCTTCAACCTTGCTTTCTATATTTTAATCCTATATGTATGTGAAATCTAGAATCTCCAATATGGGTGAGGTTTCCTAATTTTTTCATCCATGTTAGACATCAATTTATCATAGACTATTTCATAAATTTGTTCACTTGCTTAATCAAAATTTACTTGGAAAGGATTAAAAACGGAATTAAAACATTTATTGAGGTTTGTATCAAAGTGGACTTTAGTAAAACATTTCCAAAAAATCCTCCTTAAATGGGAAAATAACTTTTGTTTCCAGGTAATGGATTATGAAAATACAACTTATGGTTGAAGATATTGCAAGTAGCTTGGACACCTTCAGAATGTTTTCCCATATTCACAATGTTTGCCCATATTCACAATGAAGCCAATAAGATAAATGGTGGATGGAAATATCCAAAATGACCCAATGTTTATATGCCCATTTAGGCTCATTAGTCCATAAATTATGAGAACTAGGAGACTCACTACTCCTCTTACTCATGACATTCCATTTTGATCAAGAGGAAGCTAATTAGCCATTATTTTGGCATATGTAAAGAGTGGGCAAATATTGTATCCAACAATCACACCATTTAGATAGTGACAAGGAGCCAAGAAATATTCAAGGGTAATGGAAACATCTCATGGTAATGCAGTGGTTGTCTCAAAAAATCCATCACCTTTACCTAGGAAGGGAAACAAACAAAGAAAATCTAGTAGTAATAGGAAAGCAAGAAAGACAATATAATGTTTTATCTCCCTTGAGTTTGAATATGCTACATGTTAGGAGAAAACACTTGTTTTTAACCATTAAACCCATTAAAAATATGTAAGGAAAGTTTTTGTTAAAGAAATAATGTCAAATAAATGACCAAATTATAGGCATTAGATTAATCTAGTTTTTTATTACTAACATTAATTGATAATTAACATTAATATTAATTATTAGCATACTTCCATCTTAACATTTAGTTTATCAAGAGTTAATAAAACCAAAATGCATAAAGCATCAAAATGTTACAGTAAACCATAAAGATACATTCTTATGGTTTGATTCTTGAGTCTCGTGATTAACCATTTACCAATGGGGTCAAAATCCTTTTTCCTTGCCCACCAAAATTCATTGTGATTTAGCATTAACCCCAAATTCACCTTGTGTTGAACTTTAGAGTTGTTTGATATTAGAAAATGAAGACATTCCATCTTTGGGATAAATAATACAACTAATAAATACACTTGAAAATGTTACTTAACTTTAACTTTGTATGTGAGAGGAGAGATACTCAATATAAATAATGAATTATATTCAAAAAATCATGAAAAGTAGTCACCTCATGAATTTGTAGATTCACAATTTACCTAAAACCCTAAAATTATTCATAGGCTTCAACTATCTTGTTGGAAGTGTGACCTAAACTCCAAGAATAGCTAAAAACAATTATATTAAACAACATAAAATAAATTCAAATAAAATATTATGTTCAAAATATAATAATGTTAAAATGGGTACCAAGTTTACCTGTTGTTCAATTCAACACAGTAGAAGCCAACGATGTAAAAGGAGCAGAAATGTGCACAATTTGTTTGGAGGATTTTGAGGATGGTAAGAACGTAGTACAACTGCCATGTTCCCACATTTTGCATCCTCAATGTAACACAAATCAATGCCCTCTCTGTCGGGGGGAAGTTTAAATTGAAATGAAGTAAATGAAGTAGAATTGAAATTTACATATTCAGAATTTAGTTGGTTATTTCTCTGATCTAATTATATTGAAAATATTTCACCTTTAATTTGTTTGAGTACAATTTACTATTTCATCACGGTTTCAAAGTAAATAAAATATTTATAATATTTTAATTAACTTTATAAGAATAAGGTATTGTTCATAATTTTAAAATTTTATTATAAATTACAATTAAATTAACATTATTTTTTAAAATTGTCTACTTATTATTTTTTTATGTATTTGAAATATTAGTAAATGAAGTAAATGTTTTTTTAATAAAATGTTGTAATGGCCAAAGAAAACATCTCAATACACTAGATATTTTTCAAATAACTAAAAGTTTATTATACAGCAATACCAAAACTAGATCTATATTTAGAACACTGAGCTATGAATAAATTGAAATTATAAGACAAATGAATGGTAATATATAAAAAATTAAAGTAATAAAACAACAATATTTATATTCACTCTCAACTACTTAACAATTTTGGTAAATCTATATTCACTCAATATTAAGATTTCATTTATTGTAGTGGTGAACTAATGGTGAAGATAGCTTTTGTTGGTGAAATAATGGTCAAGATTTATATTGAGAAAACCAATAGTGCTTATGACACCCACATTTCAATATTCCAGAATTCATTTTCTTGTTGTTTTAGTAGGTTTAGTTTTATGAGGGATATAAAATCCCTTAGTTGCAAGTTATGTGATAGATCTATTTACTTTTTTTCTTAACATTTTTCATTTCAAATGAAATAGTTGTAAACAAAATATTTTTTAATAAAATGTTTTAATGCCCAAAGGAGACATGCAGATACACTAGATATTACTCAAATGATTAAGAATATGTTATGAAAACTCAATTTACAATAATGATTTCTTTTGTATGTTTGCTAGGACTACATCTTTATCATACCCAACTTCTCAACCTAATAGCACAAGATTTGAACCCATTTCCAAGGGCATTGACAATTAAGCTACTCCAAGTTGATTACAATAATGAATGGTTATAAACAAAAAATTATAATTATAAGATAAATGAATTAATATACATAAAAAAATAAAAGAATGAAACAAAATTTAGGATTCATGATTTAATCATTAGAAATGGTAAAACCTATAGTTGTTATTTAAATTTTTAACCATACATTTTCATGTAGTTGTTTAAATAGGTTGAGCTTTCCTACAAAATTGATACTCCTATTAAGTATGCATGATGAACATTACCTAAAATCCATTAAACTTTGGTTAGTTGTGTGGAGTTCAAGTGACCATCCAATTAGGATCATAGTTTAAACTCCTTGAGTTATGTAAATGTGTGGTTCCATGTGGTAAGCTAATTTTGAAGTATTTGATAAAAGTAGAAGAAAAAATGTTTGATAACGTTTTTGATAATTTTTTAATTTTGTTGGTAATAGTAATAGAACTATATAATTTCTAGATTAAATATTAGTAAATGAAATTTCCCTATATGTTCTAGTCTACCCTATGCCATTCAAACCTAATTCAAAATCATTTGTGTTTCACCAAATCATGATATAACCTCTTTTAGTTTCAACTTATGGATGGATCAATCTCTTGGAGCCTCTTGAGTCTAGATGTGAAAACTAGGTGGCTAGTTTGATTGTTGTTACCCCTTGGGGAGTTTATTTCATGTATTCCATGACAATACTATTCTAGTTAGTGGTGAAATTCCTTAAAGCTCATTGAATAGGATTATTTTAACAACCATTAAACATTAAACATGTTGTAGTGAATTAACATTGGTTAAGCTTAAAATGACACAAATTACTTAAAAAATAAAAGGAAGTTAAAATAAGTATGGCTACAAAATAAAAGAACTCAAACTCTTGAAGGGAGATTTGAAAGTAAGGAAAATTTCTTTTTTAGTGCATTTTGTTATCCACATAGATATGCATTGTGGGGTATGGTAGAATGTGGGAAGGTCATGTTATGCTAGTCAAGTGAGTAAGAATATTGTATTCTACACAACAATCATGAGGTCAATACCAACTATAATGGTAAATCAATGAAGAAAATGCAACTAAAAATCTCAACCTTTGAAAGGTTATAAACCAATGGATCTCTTTAGTCATGTCAAATCAAACAATTCATCTCTTTGTTAGCTGAATTGGTGAATGGCTTATTTCAGCCAATATTTGTGGTCAACATTATCTTCTTGTCTATAATTTTTTTCATAGAGCTATCAATTTTTTTGTGATTATCTTTTTGTTCCTCCATCAATTATTGATTGCATCATAGGCTATGGTATAATTCTACCTGTAATGTTGTTACCAAGACATACTTGAGGAAAATTTCTGCTCTAAGCTCCACATACAGTTTTATACCTTTTGCTACTCCGTTGAGGTTGCCAGACTGTACACGTATTCTATCAGTCTTATCTTCAAATCCAATGAAATTTTTGGAGTAATTTCTTGATCGTAAGCTCCAACCTTCATTGACATGCTACAACTTTCTGGTGATATAGCCTGCAAAGCCCAATTGTTTCTTTCATTGTATGAATGGTGTTGTATCAACGAGGTTGCCACTTGTCTTTTTGAAGTGACTCTTGGTTGGTGTTACATTTATTGCATGTAGCTTGTTCCATAATTGGTAGTCAAAACAATTCCACTTCTCATGGGACCTTCGGTCGTTCATTTCCTACTGGAATGAGCTCTTTTGCTAATAGGATTTTCGATCCATCCTTTCATTGATACTACACACTGATGCATATCCCCATTTGTAAGCTCTGTTGTTTCTATCGTCAACACTGTCTTTCTTTAGTTCAACTGAATGCATGTCACTATCTGCAACATCTTGAGGCTCACTTATATCCCCATTCAAGTGCATTGATTCAGGTGATTTTCTAGCAGAGAGGTCTCCTTCCCTACCACCTTTGTGGTATCTTACCTCGCTCCTCAAGTTGTTGGCCCTTTTGGCTTTCAGAAAGGCCTGAAGTTCAGCTCTTAAGCTATCAACTATTGCTTCTTTTTCTTCAAGTTATGTGATTGAAGTGATTTTCTAAGAAAGTGGTTTCCTTCCCCACCATCTTTGTGGTAACTCACCTCGCTTCTCAAGTTGTTTGCTCTTTTGGCCTTCAGAAAGGCTTGAAGTTCAGTTCTTAACCTATCAACTATCGGTTCTTTTTCTTCAATTTCCAAACCCTTTTTAGGATCAACGTGATTTCCATACCCATGAAATATCTCTCATATTCTAATATATATAGAATGTCAACTACTCCAGGTTTCTCTGGTGAAATCTTATCATTCAATGGAGATTGAGAGAGAATAAACATGTAGAGACTCTCATTTATCATTTGAAGTAGTGTAACTAATATCAAAATTAAATGAAGCTCAAAGACAATGCCAACCACTTTCAATCCTAGAGGGGTTTTGGCATTACACTTTTGAAGGATCAGAAATCAAAATCCACTACAAGCACATTTATAAAGGAAAAAATCACCTGCTGCATCTTTTTCCATTCTCGATTTCCTTACTGTGTGATTTTGGGATCCGGCTAAGATCTGTTAAATGATGTGAAAAACCATTTCTTTATAATAATGATGTTAGTTGACGTTGTGTCTTCCAACAAAATATGCAGTTGAGCAAGAATTGATTGATGGCATGCAAAAATATAACACTATTGCCTGTACATTTTCAAAACCATTGTCCTGGTCACTATGATGACAACCATGGTCGTATTCAATAATTATCAATGGGAAAGATCCACATGCAATGTATCATTTCACTTCAACATCTCCGGATGACTAAGAAACATATTTACATCATTGTAGCTGCAATCACCTTCTGTTGCTCTATTTTGTATGAGGTGTAAGTATATTTATATATAATGTATTTCAGCTCGATCAGAATTACTTCATGGATATGGGAATGGACCTACCATCACATACACTCATTATATCCTTTCTCTCTATGTTTTTAATACTTTGCAACTACCGGGTGATGGCCCGAAGTGTTGAGAGGGTGGGTGGTCACGTGGGCAGGTGGCAGGTGACAGAGGGTACCCTGCAAGGAATGATAAAACCTCGCATGAAATCAGATGGCAGAGGAATTTAATGATAGTCCTCTCAGCTAGAGCGAGCTGCTTGGCAACCAGTGCAATGGAGGGTATTGACGTTGGAGGGCCTGTTCATCCGGGGGATATGGTTTGGCATAAGGTGAAATCCCTGATGCGCTCTGCAGAGGAAGGGGGAAGGGATCCAGAATTCACTCAGCCTCTTTCAAGAGACCGGAAAAGCAGGCCCTGCTACTGCATTACAATTGCGAAGGTCCTTCCCACAGCTCATGCGGCCTGCCTGAGACTGCAATTGGAAAATCCCGCGATGCAAAGGGAAAGGCAGAGAATGTGTAGCACGCAAGGGGGGCACGAGAGGTAGAGCCTCCACGGAGAGGCAAGGTCACATTTCTCTCTCCTCGTCCATTGAAGTCACTTTGGTGCCACAGCAGTTCCAAGGCAGCAATGATGAAGGTGGCAGAGGAGCTCGTAGAGACGCAAGAGCGGAAGGAGGTAAGGAGGAATCTCCCACGCTCACTTATCTGCTTCCGTGCCCTCAGGCTAATTCAACCCTTATTATCTCTATTACACTTGAACTTGGTGCTACACACGATGACCCAATTCACGCTGCAGACTATCTTGAGCATGGGGTAGAGCCCATACCTGAATGGCAACGCCAAAGTAGAGAAGAATCCCCATCGTGCCATCGTGTTCGGGCAGGAACAAGTCATTTGGTTCATGGACGAGGTTTTGGAATTGACCTTGGGTGCCCGGCCAAGGAATGCTTCCCCTCAGCCTGTCCTATGGCGCTCGCTGGTCCTAGCAAGCCGGTTCAGGAAGGGCCCTCTCGTGCGGTCACCACTGATGAAGAATGAGCTTGCTCTTGGTTACCTCCGCTGCAAGAGCATTTCTATGTTTTTATCTTTATGTCTATGATTCTGCCAAGCTGCATGAGCATCTATGTGAACGTGTTAGCTATAATTGTCTATGTGTCTGTTTGTCTATGTCTTGGTCTGTTCAATGTCCTTGTGTCTTCAGTGTCAATGTGTCGAGCCTTTGGCAAATTATCGTATTCCAAATTTTTATAACGTTCAATTCTCGGAATGTAATTAGGGCAAGAAGAGGGCTTCCACGCAGATTTCCATAGCCTTGCCCATTGTAACTCATATGTATTTCTCATTTTTGTATGATAATAGAATTAGCCTTATTCAGAAGAAAAAAAAAAAATTACTTTGCAACCATTTATCCAACCTTCATTTTCGGTGGATGTGATAAGCAATTTATCTAACAATCACATTGCCTTTCTTATCTCATGGTGAAGCCTAGGTCTTTGGTGGTAGGTGGTCTTGTCTTGAATTTTTCTATACCATATCGGCTCTTGTTGTAGTGGTGGAAACCTTAAGACGTAAGCCCCCTTCTATATTTTGGTAGAGAACAATACTTTGACTTGAAGATTTGCATATGATATTAAACTTTCAATTAGTTATGCATGCTAATATTAATTACAATGATTAGTGTGATGCATGACCAAAGGGCATAGAGCATATTCAAAGGTAGTTTAATAATAAAATTTTTAAAAATTCATAAAAGAACAGTAACAATCATTGTACCAATCCTCTATGAATTGGCACTTCAATGGCAAGAACATGAATTATTTTGAACCCTTTCCAATAAATGTTTTTTGTTCTTTCATTCGCTGTAAGAGCATTCCAATCAGCTCGCTCCTCATATCCTCATTCAACCATCTCCCACAAATCTTTTCCAATAATAAAGGTTAGCATCTTAATGCACCAATAATCATAATCGTTCCCATCAAACTCTCGAACTAGCATCTGGTTAGAATTTGACATGATTAACTTTCGCGAAATTCCAACAATACAACTTTAACCCAAAATAATTTTACCTCCTATCATACCACTTGTAGAATATGAAATGAATTATTTCAACCCAATTTAGAAGCCAACAGTACTATGAAGAAAAAATACATAAAAATAAAAATAAAACAATTAAAAAACACACTCACTCTGTGAGCTAATAAATGTTGCAAATGTCATATATTAATTCAACTATTAACTACATTCTTATATATTAAAACTATTACTAAAATCAACTCTGAAACAAATCTATTGACATTACACATAATTTACAGCACTTTCTAGAAGTGACCACCCTAACAATCTGCTACTTTAATTTTGGAGTGAACACAAAATCTGCTCGCTACTTTGTCAGCATTTTACATAACCAATTAAGAATTATTCCCAACAGAAACTACATGACTAGATTAAGCATTATCTTGAAAACTCCCCTTTAATGCTTAATGAGGGTTTACTATCTTATATAGTAGTGCCACAAACTGATCTTTTGTAACTTATTTGGTGAAGATATCACCTAGCAGATCCTTAGTATTTATTTGTTTCAATTCAATATACTTCATGTGCACCAAATCGTGAATGAAGTGATATTTCATGTCAGAATGCTTTATCTTGTTGTGATGAACTAGGTTCTTTCTTAACTTGATTCCACTTACATTATCACAATAAATCACTATAGGTTGAATGATCTTTTCTCCAATATCTTCTAAGAAAAATTCTGAGCGAAAGAGCTTGTGTACATGCTGAGGTAATTGCAACATACTCTCCTTGTGTGGATGAGAGGAGAAACAATGGTTTGTGTCTTTGAGCTCTAGGTAATCAAACTAGAACAAAAAGAGAAACAAATTACAAATGTGGAGATGTGGACTTAAGGTCATCAATACTACCTCCCAAATCTTAATGACTAAATCCAATAAGATTGAAATTTTGAGAAGAGTAGCAATAAATACCAAAATTTAGAGTGCCTTTCACATTACTTAAAATTGTTTCATATGTATTTCATATGGATTTTTCATATACATTGAAACAAGTCAAAGTCAATACGTAATATTAGATCTTGTGTGGGTTACAAATATGAAGCTCCCCACAATACTTTTGTAAGTTGTCTCATCAACTAAATCAAAATCGTCATTTCTACATAACACAACTCCATGACAACTTGGAGTAGGGGATGGATTACAATCAATCATATCAAATTTATTTAGCATATCTTGTGCATACTTTGTCTCACAAATGAAAATCGCATACTTGCTTTCATAAACCTCCGTTCTTGGAAAATATTTCATGAGGCCTAGATCTTTCATGTCAAATTCATTCATCATGGCAACTTTGAATTTATCATTCATCTTAGAACTACTACCCATATATAATACATCATCAACATACAAGCTTATGATTAGAATACCATTACCTTATTGTTTGTTGGAAAGTGGCTCGAGCATTGCACAAACCAAAAGGAAGGACACAATATGCAAAGGTACCCCAAGGACAAGTGAAAGTCGTCTTATATTGGTCTTTCGGGTTGATTTGAATCTCATTGTACCCGCTAAACCCATCTAAGAAGGAGAAAAACTTTTTCCCTGTGAGACCGTCTAACACTTTATCTATGAAAGGTAAAGGAAAATGGTCCTTTTTAGTTACTTTGTTCAATTCTCGATAGTCGACATAGATTTTCCACTTACCATTTTTATTTGGCACTAGCACCAAAGGAGAGACCCATTCACTATGAGAGATGGAATAGATGAATCCTACATCAAGCAATTTCTGCATTTCTTCCTTAACTATATCTTTAAGTGCTTGGTTCATCCTCTTTTGAGACTTCCTAACTAGCTTGCAATCTTCCTTGATGTATATATGATGAGTACATATTGAAGGGTGCACTCGCTTAATCTCCTTATAACTCTAAGCGAAGGCATCTAGATGTTTTCTCACTATGCTGCATAGCTCCTTCTACTCGGAAGTAGATAGAGTTCATTGATTTTCAATATTCTTTCTCGGCCGAACTCTATATTTTTAACATGACGAGAAGTGGGGTCACCCACATAGAGATTAGTTGAGGGGTTTTTTTGGGTTTCTCTTACTATGTCTTCTAATGGTGATACATTGGGAGGTGGATTCTGAATCAAATTTTCAATCATATCATCCTCATCTTGTGGTTTCCCCCCATGGTGATTTCTAAGGTACAAAGTGGTGCAGAATAAACTTCATCTTCATCCTCCTCCTCCAACTAGAGAGGTAGATCATGTTCTAGAAAGGGTTGTGCAGGAGGATATAGGATTAACTGCTTGGACATGTGCCAATTCTTTATGGTCATGTTCTAAGCTCAACAACTGATGTAGGCATCAACTGTAGCCTATTAGCGTCCTCTGAGAATGAGAGGATACCTAGTGAGCTTTTCCTTTGGCTCGAGAACTAAGAAATTGGTAGGGTACTCCCAAGAATCAATGCAGACCATCACATCTTCCACAATCCCCTCAGGGGTCACTGTGGAGCGGTCTACTAGTTGCAGCACTGTCATGGTCTTGCTCAAGGAGCCTGAGAGGTTAAGTTTGAGAATTGTTTCCTTTTTCACCACATTAATTGGAGCTCCGAGATCAATCAAGGTATGTGAGACCATTGTGCCATTGATGTGGAAATCAATGGGCTTCTATGGTCCACATATTTTGGACATATTATCTACCCCAACATCAAGTCGGACAATTTTCCTATGTCATTGATGGTTGGGGCATCTCTCTTGCACCTTCCTCGGTGCATAAAGCACTTCTTTTTGATCAACCTATTGTAGATAGACACATCTTTTATGGCTTGGAGAAGTGGTATCTTCACACATAAATGTTTCAATTCTCCTAGGATTTCAGTCCCTTCTACGGTAGGCTGGATTGTCATGGATAGTCTCTGAGGAAAGGGTGGATTTGATTTAGGTTTGCTTTCCTCGTTATCATCCTCAACCTCCCTCGGTGTATACTGGCTATTTGGGAGGACTTTTCGATATTGCAAGTTAATTTCTCGAATCTCCAAAACATAATTTGGGCATGATTATTCCCCACTATACACTTGCTGAGCGTGTTTGTTATTCAGGTTCGAATTTGGCTGGGCAGGCATTTGGGGTTGCCTTGGTGGAGAAAAAGGTAACAGTTGTGGTTGAGCAGGTGGTGGAGGTAGAATATTGGGAAGAGAGTTGTATTTAGGCCTCCACCCCTTATGAGATGCATTCCACTAAGGTTGTGACTCAACATAGGATTTAAATGAATGGGTGGCTGGTTGGGCATGATATTGAGATGTGAAGGACCAAGGACGAGCTGTGGACTAGGAAGGATGAGGACGGGGTCCCCAAGAAGGTATGGAGGTGACTTGGTTGGGTTTGTAGTATGCCTAAGATGTCCCTTGCATCCCCTACTTGTATGGTCTAGGTCCATGCGGCCTCCTTTGGTTTATGTAATAGATCTGTTCAGTGACTCCTTCGGGCCCTTCATATATAGCTTTAACTCCAGGCAAGGAAGGGCACTTATCTGTAGAATGATCTTCTTCACAGACTGAACAAACCTCTATACAATTCAATGGGCATTCATTCCTAGAATGCCCCTTGGTGCATCTAGGGCAAAAAATGGCCAAAGCCCTCTCTGCTTCCTCTTGTTTTATTTTGATATGTAAGGTATCCATTTGCATGAAAGAGTCTGTAGCATCTCACTCTTGAAGTCTTCCAACATGTTTCCAATTTCACCTTTAATGTATGAATTAGAAGAAGAGGTACTAGCTATGGGTTGACTCCCCCTACCTTTCTTTCTAGTTGCTCTAGAATGGTTTCTAAAAAGAGGCTTTATGTCCCCATAGGATAGTCGGTAGACGTCGCCCTTAGCTAGTAGATGGAGGGTTTCTAAAAGGTCATCCCGAATTCCCCTAAGGAGGACCAACTTCAGAGACTCAAGGTCAAGTGTACACGTTGCCCTTTTGTAACTCAGCTCGAACATCTCTTCATAGTCTTCGAGGGACTCATCACTTCCTATGGTCATTCGCAAGATTTCTTCTTTAGTATCTTTTGACCTAAAATAGTCTTGATACTTGTTGTTAAAGGCTTGCTACATCTGAGCTCAAGTTGTGATGTTGTTTCTAGGTAATCCCGTGAACGAGCATAGTGCTATGTCCTTGAGAGTAGAAGGGAATAGTTTCAACTTTTGCTCGTCTTCTGCATAGTCATAAGTTCGACAAATGATAGAAAACTCGAACAAGAAGGTGTCAGGATCTTCTGTAGTTAGACCATGGAAGTGAGGTACCACTGAAGGACTTATATTCTTCATTTTGATGTCCCCATTGGTCTCCCAAATGGGCAAGGTACCCTATATTCTTGCTCCATTTCCCCTAGCATTTCTGTTTTCAGCCATTGGCTCGAGAGGAATGTTGTCTTCTTCTTCTTCCCCTATAGGTTCTTCAAATATGTGTGAATGTTCACTTAAGGATTCTTCTTCATTATAGCCATCGAAGAAGAGAGAAGGTTGGTTGTGTGAAGCAGTGGGGGTGTTGGGAAAAAATTTTCTTAAGTTATCTCTACTCCTACGAGACATGAAAGGAAATAGTTTTGGTTGGTTTTTTGTTTCTTTTTCCCCACACTGAAAGTACCTGCAGAAATTGGAATTGTGATTGAACAAAACAAATTGCAACTAGCTGAAATGAACTTGTTGAATGCACATTTGTAGAATTGAAAAGGAAGGCAAGGAAATGAAGAACTAAAAGAAAAGAAATGACTAGTCTAATCTTGCCGAAATAAACTATTAGCAGAATGTTGCAATATGAAATAGAAGAAAGCAGTAATCACAGAATACTATGAGGCTTCCCTAAAACGATGCTAAAAAGTGGTGAGTGCTAGTATTGCAACAAGAATTTTGCAACTCCTGGGCTACCAACTTTACTTTTATCAACCCGGTAGTTCATAACAAACTTTGAAGTGTCACTTCCATATGCATAAGTACTAGTTCTCACTGCAGGTTGTCACTTGGTCAGATGGCGTGAGATCACTAGGAGCTCAAGCCAACTTTTAGAAGAAGCTCTATGTGTGATGAAAGGAAAGAAAGATTACTGTACATATGCTATTCTTACTCCAGAAAGGAGAAAGACTCAAATGTAAAGCAAAACCTAGTAAACCCTAATTAACAAGCTAATTCTACTTTTGCCAAAAACACTATGAAAACCATGAAAGAAATGCCATTACCTACTCAAGGAAGTAAACAACATCTAATGATGCTATTTCTAGAAGTAAATAAGAAAAAAACATATTTTTGGATATTTATGTGTTTTTATGTGAATTTAACATGCATCTAATTTATTGTGTGTGAGTGTGGCAGCGAATAGGTAGCATTAGACAACGGTTTTGGAGCTTGGGAGAATGTAGGATGGTGTGGAGGGGTCCTATGAGGTCTTAGGTGGCCTTCTAGAGGCTTTTCATGCACTCAACCTTCAAAAGAAAGCCTACTTTGAAAAACTACACGAGGAAAATAGGGAAACTACAAGAGGCCGAGAGAAATTTTCACTATTTTGAGGGTGTGAGAGTGGGTGGAAAATGTGGATGAAGGTTGGAATGAGGTCTTAGGGCACCTAAGGTCTACCATTAATCACGAGAAGAGAGAAATATGATCGATTTTGCTCAAGGAGAGAGGAAGAAGTTCTATGAAAAATGAAGGAAACTAGGGTAGAATTGAGGTGAGGTTTAGGAGACCTATAGGCCATGAATCAGATGGAGGGTGTGATTGCTGGTAAGTTAGCCTACTGCTGGAAGAGATATGTTGCATAGAAGCTAATAGTCAAACAAGAAAATCAAGCAACACATGAAATGAGTGCATCCTAGGAAAAACAGGGTTTTTCACTAAAATGGCCTAAACTATGATCTATGGAAGGAAATGCTAGGAAATGTTGTAATAAAGTAAAGCATGCAAAAGGACTACTACAAATTAGGAAGTGAACATGTCAAAGAATATCTAAAGAAAAGCAAAACTAGACTATCAACCTACTAGAGAGCTGCAAACACTAGATGTCCTACCAATGAGGAAAATTTGTGTTTTTGGGGAAGCAAGAGAGTCTTTGCCTCAAATCATGGTCCCGAAGGGAGGACGAGAGGCCAAGGCACTGTTGCTATCCTTTTGAATCTTCTCTCATGACTATTTAACCTACAACAGAAAACACAAAATGGACTTAAGCTACTAAATCATCAAAAGTAGCCTATACCTAACCATAAGAGAAATACAACTAACAACAAACTAATCTACAAATTGAGGTAAAGCATACAAATAAAATTAAAGAGAAGTTTGGTTACTTGGATTGGACCCTAACCCAAGAGCTTTAGCCCTCTGAGGCAACTTAGTGCTAGCTCAAAAATGATTCCACCTTCATTATGAAAAAATAGCAAGATTACATAAAAATGTCATAAAATAATAAGCTTGAAATTTGAGCAGAGTTTACACAAGAAAAAAAAAGTCAACGCTAGTGAAGCCCTAGGAATCTCTACTAATACCTCTCAATCTACCAACAACTTCCTTAAAATAAGGGAGGCTTGCCTCCCAAAACTTGAGGTAATTATCAATCATCTTCCACTTGCTCGACTGCCTTCTAGTGCATGATTCGGTTGCTTGTACTCCGAGCTGAATGAAGGGGAATTCGAAGTGAGGAGAAATAAATGAGGGGGATTCCCTCCTATAAGTCCTCTCCTCTATGTACTTCAAGTTATTGCTACAGTTTGACCACTAGATCCTTGACTTTGACATTGAAATCCATCAATAATCTACATTAAATACATGTTAGACCACATGGCATAATAACTAACTCAACTCACCCTGTAAGCATAAATATAATGAGAAAATCATACAATAAGCTAAGAGAATGGTTCATTTGACTAAGTTAGGAGGTAAAATGAGCCCATATAATTACCCATTTATGAGGCTCATCAGGGCTCTTATTGTAGTGGTGAAAACCTTAATAGGTGTAAGCCCCCTTCTATACTTTGGTAGAGGAAAATACTTTGACTTGAACATTTTCATATGATATAAAAATTTCAATGAGTTATGCATACCAATATTAATTAAAATGAATAGTGTGATGGAGGACCAAAGGGCCTAGAGCCTATTCAAAGGTAGTTTAATAATAACATCTTTAAAAATTCATTAAAGAACAATGAAATAATCATTGGAGGAATCCTCTATGAATTGGAACTTCAATGGAAAGAACGTGAATTCTTTTGATTTCCAATAAATATTATTCTTTTTGTTCCTTAGCGAAAATGGGGAGAAATCATTTTTAATAATATAAGTGTGAACTTGAATAACAATGGGGTTGACAGAGGTTCTCAAAATAACTTTTACTTATGGACCATGCTAAGGGGTGGCAAGGAACAAAATTCTTCATGACAAACCCACTTGTTGTTCAGTACATTCTTTAAAAATAATTAGGGAGACCCTTTTCATTTGGAGGAGAGCCATGATGGAAAAGTCATATCACACTCTTATAAATGGAGTTGACGATAGGGATACACCTGTTATGGCTAGCCAATTTTTTAAATTGTTGATGTGCATCAACATAGGTGAGTCCATAGGGTGGTTTGCATCATGCAAACTAGAAGTCATAAAACTCTCTAGATATCATGAATCTGAGAAGGGGGAAAGATAAAAAGGAAAAGGGGATGCAAGAATGACTACAAGGTATGAAATATTAAGGAAGAGAACATGAAGTCATCATGGAGGGAGAAGACTAATACTTAGGGGCCTCGCACAAGGAAAGTACACTCAAAAGAAAATAGGGGGAGGATAATAAATCCACTATTTAGAGGAGCCTTCACATTAGTGAATCAAGGTCAAATCCTACAAGCACTATAGTGAGGGAAGAAAGCAGATTTGAATTGTTTCTAGTTTTCATGAGGAAAGTGGGTACATTATTGATAATTAATTCACAAATTCATGTTCACATTTCTTTGTAACAATAGGGAATGCTCATCAATGATTATTGGCATTAGGAAAAAGTGAATTAAAGAAAGTAGAAGTGACAATAAAACACAACATAAAGAAACACAACATGTGATGAAAAAAAACCAAATTATAAGAAGCTCAAAATTACAAATTAGACTAATCAACATAATATAAAAAGAAAGCATATTTTGACACAGTGTCATAAAGAAACCAAACAAGAAATAAAAAAAATTATTTATTTTTCTCTTATTTTGTAATTTTATTTTATTTTGTTTAATTTTTAATGTTTACCTATGTACAAAATAAAGGATTCAATATTATCTAATGGTCATACATGTTGAAATTCAACATATATTACTGTTTATTTCAAGGTATAATGTGCCAAGCAACAATTGTTCGTTTGTGTTCCAAACTATAAGAATGAAGGAGTGTAGACAAATCATGGTCTTGTTTTACTTCAAACAACACACTATTATTGTGTTGAACGTGTCTCATATCATTAATAAAAAATATGTATATTCATGAGACATTTAAAACCCAAACACTTCATTTTAAATAGATTGGGCTAACTAAATTCCTTAAGAGTAAAAAAATAGGACTTCATTTTGAAGTTCTTTGAAAAACATTCATCATCCATATAAAACAAGTAACTTTGATAAACTTGACAAGACCTTTCATAAAGAAGGGCCTCTTTCTTAATTTCATTAACTAATAAATCATAATTCATGTTAACCATTTCATACCGTCATGACTCAACCATTCCTCACTATAATCATCATACATGACCTCAAACACAAGGTAAAGGAGATGGGATCAGTGTGTGGTTAAATATCATGCATGAAAATATGTGAGAGGTGACAAGAGAAACACAACATGGATGTGGACATCGCTCATCCCCAAATGTAAAATCATCTATGTCCACAAAACCAAAGTTATAATCATTGGTGTCATTGTCATGGTGATCATCATTTACTGCACATTATTGACCACAAATGAAACAAGAATAATAATCAGGTTTTCAAAGAAAGGGTTCATTAGAGAACTCAAGTGGATACTAGATCAAAAAATTCATCCTCAAGACATCTCATCCTATAGATCATGAAAGGCAAGCATTAAAGAAGATTGGGAAATAAATTAGTTCTGTATGGGTTTTCTCTTCAAAATCAATACAAGTTACCAAAGCTTCATAAAAAAATTGAATGTTCCTTTCCTACAACTCATACATGTAAAGAGGAGGTATGAGGCTATATTAATGTAGATTGGCGAATAAGTTGGAAGGTCTAATAGATTTATAGATGACGTTGTAAAGTTTGAAACTCAAGGTTGAAAGTAGGAAGGCTTTAGCCCTTTTCCATGCATAATTGGTTAAATATTTTAAGGTGACCATAAGGATTCTCTCGTATACTTTTTGACACCTAATCATAGGAATTCAATGAAAAATTGTAATTAATGTAAATAAATAATAGAGGAAATGGAAACTGAAAACTCACTTTTTCTTGTATATAATAATGAACAACCTAAATAAATAATACAATTTCATTTGAGGAGTAACCTCGTGGCCTCACATGGTATTGGAGACAACCTCTATATTTATTTTTCAGCATTGTAACTCTGGTCAGTTTCATGTCCTCGGCCTCTTTTCTCTGCCGAATCTCTGCATTTGGACAAGCCATGCATTCAATGAGTTTTTGAATTATCTTTGTGATGACTGCAAGGATTTCTGAGTTAACCTCTAGCTCAATAAATCTCATAGAAGTTGTTTGGAGCAGACCTGCAAAGAGTAGTTGAAGCCTTGGTGCTAAGAGATGGAACATGTTTGTTAAAATACTGTGAGCTCGGTCAAACCTGGACGTGTTGCATTGAGTAGTGGGACTGCAATATGCATTTTTAGACTCTGTCTAAATATTGACAGCATTTGGTAAGTGATTTCGATGATCAGAATCCAATTAACAAGCTCATACATTGACGAAGATTGATAGTCGATTGAATGGCGTAGTGATTGTGTTTCTAAATTGACTGTTCATTAGCCATTATTGTGAAATCTGAGTTCGAATTATGGACTTGTTGAATGTTGGATTTACACCGCCCTCATGTATTGCATTCCCATACTACCTCACCAGTTTTAAACTCCTCTCCACTGTGCAACACAACCATATGGTATCACCCACCGTACCACACTCTCCAAACAATGAGACATGGTTTCCAACCCATCACCTATACCACATACCACTACAATACCACGTGACTTTGTATTCACCTCCCATGTTGTGATATTGTAGTGTGGCATCACACTCCTCCACTAGAATCAAATATCGCTCAGCTAATACGATCCATAATCCCGCACAGATATGCTCCATAATCCCACCGATAGAATATGCTCCATAATCCCACACAACTAATACCACTTGTTGTCTTAAACAAGGCATTGGTCATACATTGACTGCTTGGTATCATATATGCCCTCCACAATATAAATCTTCCCCTAAAGAGTACCTCCCACATATAATAACCTCTACCCTAGAGAATACCCTCCCCATATAATACCTCTCCTCTATCCATTAGATTGTAATTTTTTACACCATAACTGCGTTTTATACAACAAGAAGTGCAAATTTTATACATTGGTAGAAGAAGTATTTTCTCTATAGTACAGAGATTGTTTGTGGGAGTGGTTCTCACCTGCAAGGAAAATTATTGTAAGTGGTCCAGTGAAATCAATCACACTGTCATTTTTAATGAGCTGTGGATAGGAATGTGTGTTGGAAAGGAGAGAAAGAGTGAGAATAGCCTATCTCAAACAAGGAATTTGGCATTTGGGAAAATAATAATAGAAAGGCTTATGCATTGATTGCAGCATCAATAAATGAAGAGGTGAGTCATCATATTTTTCGATTTTCAAATGCTTTTGAAGCCTTTCAAAAACTGAAGGAACTCAATGACTCACACTCTGCACTTGAAGTTGTTCAACTCATGATTAAATTGTTCACCCTTGAATTACAAAATGATTATCCTCTTAGTCTTGCAACAAAAGTAAAATCTATTACGCATTATATCAAAGTCACTAATGTTTAACTCAACACTCCTCTCATAGCTTTTCTCAATTCACTTTATCCCACGTACTCAAATTATCTTGAGTCATTGCAAGAAAATGGAAACCTCAAAGATATTACCTTTGACTCTCTTGTGAAAAAAAATTGCTGAAAGAGAGGAAGCTTTTGGGAAGTAGAAAGCTCCTCAGTTTTCTCATGAGGTTGTGTGTCTTGCACATAGAGAGAAGAATATTTCTCAATATTCATCCAGAGCAAAAGGTGGTCAAAGAGGAAGAGGAAGAAATTTGAGAGGTAGAGGGGGAGACACTCTTAAGGAGAAAAGTGAGATTTGCACTGCATATGATGCAAAATAGATGGATCACATGATGTATCCACATGCAAGTTGCCTTGGGAAAAAATTGAGCAGGAAAGAAACCAAAACAAAGGTAAAACTAATGACAAAGAGAAAGGTAAAGCACCTGAATCATCTCACTATGTTGTGGCACACTGTAATATTGGAGTAAAGCTCCTTGGAAAAATGATTGGTTTCTTGATTGAGGAGAAACTTTCCACAGAACTTTTAGAAGATATTTTTTTGAATAATTTATTCACAATGTTGATGGAGCAGTATACTTAGCAAACAAATCAAAACTCAAGCCATCGGGGTTTGGGACAATTAGGCTTAAATTGCATGGTCTTCTAAACTCTCTTCTGCATCATGTTCTATATCTTCCACAATTGAGGAGAGACTTGTTGTCCTTGGTCCACATCCACCATCAAGGATACTCCATTCTAGGAAAGAATAGCAAACAATCTTTTCATGATTCATATTCTAGAGAACATAGAAAACTTGAACTCACTCATTCATTTTTATGTGGTCCAATGCCTTTTCCTTCTGCAAATGGAAATAAATATATGATGAAATTTACTAATGACTACACCAGAATGTGCTCGGTTTATTTATTGAAGAACAAATCTTATGCTTTTCAAACATTCAATGACTTTCATACATGAATTGAAAATAATGAACAATCTCATAGTGGCTCTATTCACATAGATAATGGACAAGAATACACTTCAAATGAATTTGAAAACTATCTTTGCCAATAAGGGATCAAACAAATGTGCCTTATAATCCCCAACAAAATGGAGTAGCTGAAAGAATGAATAGGACAATCTTAAATATGGTGCGCTCCATGACGTTTTTCAAAAATGTAAAATTGATGGTTTGGGCTGATGGAGTTCTATGTTTTGTATATGTAAAGAATAGATGTCCATCTAATGCTATTAGAAACATGACTCCTTATGAAATGTGGTATGGGTGCATTCCTTCAATAAAGCATCTCATGGTCTTTGGTTCCACCTATTCTGCCTTGATACCAAAGGTACATAGAAACAAACTTGGTGCAAGAAGTCATAAGTGTATCTTCCTAGGATATTCAAACACCTCCCAAGCATACTGTCTGTATGATGAAGTCAATAAAAAGTTTGTTGTATATAGATATGTAATGTTTCTTGAATCATCCAAAACTCACAATGTTGTTGAGCGGAAACTTGATCACTTGGACAGATCGCAAATGAAAATCATTTGAATAATTTGATAATTAAATTCCACATCTTTAAGGGGGGATTCCTATACTAGATCAACCTATGGAATCTTCTTCTGAAGCACTCTCTCCCCCGCATAAAACTTTAACAACGTATGATACTTTGACTCACGTGATTGACAAATTTGGGAGACTCAATCTTGATTCAATCCTAACTCAATCAACAGAACAGCCTGAACCATCTTAGAAAGGTCACCTAAAGTGGCTGACAAAAACACTTGAAAGTGTTCATACTCATGAGGTTGGAAAGGTAGGAACTAGAAATTCAACCTCACAAGATGGAGGTGATGTAGTTGACTCTCATTCACCTATTGATATGGATGTTTCTTATGATTGTGAATTGAATTTGTCTACAGATTTTGAAACAATTTCCTTCAAAGAAGTTGCTTCCCATGATGAATGGAAAGAAGCAATGCAAAAGGAGTATGATGCCTTGATAAATAATGGCACTTGGATGCTGGTTGATCCTCCATTGGGAACGAAACCAATTGGTTGCAAGTGGGTCTACAAGAACAAGTATAAAGTTGTTAGCTCACTTGACAAGCACAAAGCGAGGCTTGTGGCAAAATGGTTTGCACAGAAAGAATGGGTTGATTATGAGGAGACTTTTTCCACCACAACAAAATGGGCTACCATCCAGAAACTCTTTACCCTAGACACTCTGAACTATTGCAAAGTCCATGAAATGGATGTAAACAGTGCTTTATTGAATGGAAATATAAAAGATAATATTTTTATGTAAGGGCCTCAAGGATTTGTTGTGAAAGGACATGAGCATAAAGCACGCAAAGTTGTGAAATCCTTCTATGGCCTCAAATAAGAAGCATGAGTGTGGTATGAAAAATTAACTGAGCATCTTCTCAAACTCAATTTCAAACATTTTGATATTGACGATGCAACTTTTTTTGTCAAGAAGGTTGGAAAAATAGTTGTATATCTTATGGTATATGTAGATAACCTTTTGATAAGAGAGAAAAATGAGAGCTACATTGCATCGATAAAAAAGGAATTCAGGAAAGGTTTTGAAATGAATCATTTGGGCTATGTTCATTACTATCTTGGTATTGAAGTAACTCAACAATTGAAGTCCATATTCCTTTCTCAAAAGAAGTACATTGGAGATCTCTTGAATAGGTTTGGCATGACTGAATGCAATCCTCTCACTACTCAAATGGAACAAAACTTAAAGCTCACATCCATTGAAGGAAAATAATTTGAGGATGTAACAAAGTATAGACAACTTGTAGGAAGTCTCAACTACCTCACTACTATGAGACCACAGATTTCATTTCATGTTGGAATCCTCTCCACGTTTATGCAAAATCCTTGTGAGGGACATTGGTCTACTGCAAAAAGAGTTCTAAAGTACTTGAAGGGAACTCAAGACTTTGGACTCAAGTACACACAGGTGGGTGATTATTGGATACTCTCATTCAGACTTTGATGGAGACAAGGAAACTCGGGTATCTACTTCGGGTTATGCTATGAGTCTTGGATCATGAGATATCTCCTGGAGATCATGCAAACAATTAGCTCCAGCAGATTCCACAACAGAGGCAGAATATGTGGCAGCAACGAAGGCAACAAAAGAAATTGTGTGGATCAAGAAAATTCTGGAAGATTTGCATGTAAAACAAGTACAATTGACTCCACTCATGATTGAAAATACCTCAGAAATAAATTTGGCAAATAACCCAAAGTTCCATGATCAAACGTAGCACATCAATACAAAATATCATCTCATTCGATATCATGTTGAGGCCAAAACAATCCATCTTCACCATTTTTCCACTAATGAGGAGATTGCAGACATCTTCACCAAAGCGCTTCAAGGAGAAAAGCTTGAACGATTGATAAAGATGCTTGGACTCACCAACATCCCTTCAGATTAAGGGGGGGAATGTTGACACCTAATCATAGGGATTGGGTGAACAATTGTAATTAGTGTAATAAATAATAAAGGAAATGGAGATTCATTGGGACATGAAACTCAACAGTAACACCCTCTTGCATATAACAATGAACATCCTAAATGAATAACACAATTTCATTTGAGGAGTTACCTCCTCACCTAACAATACTAATGATCTAGGTAAAACATTAAGTGAGTTCTTTCGAGGTGGAAAATCATTCATTAGCCACATCAACAAACAATGAAGCATCACATCCCTTAATGGAGTAAAAAAGAAATGCGTGCAATTGTCATTTTTTGAACTTGTCATTTTATATGAACCTCCTCATCATGTATGCATTTGGAAAATGCACAAAAAAATTTCTTACAATAACTTTTCAATCGCCACAAAGAAAATGGTAGATGCAACCTCAATTTGCATGGAATAGGTTTGACTTGATGTGTGAATTTTAAAGGGGAAGGTGTAAACAAAGGGTACCATTTCTTGTCCTCCTCCCAAGCAAAAGGTTATATGTTAGAAAACCGTAATATCGAGTTTCAAAGATGAAGTGGTTGGCATGCCATGACAATGAAGAAAAATAACTAGTTACATCCATACTCGACTAAAGTAAAATTGCAATGAAAATTGAAGGAAAGCGAAACTTAACTATCTCTCGAATGATCCCCATAATACCTTGATGTTTTGGAACGAAAGTGTCACTCGAAAACAACATCAACATCAACATCTTGTACTTATAGGCCACTGATGAGAAGTATTGGGAACGTTATCCCATAGTTTATAGTTGCTCAAGTTTGAGTAGATTCCACACCAATACTCGTGCAACTTAACCCTCTCCCTAGTCAATGAATGGTAGGTGACATGAAAAAGTCATGCGGCTAGAAACAGTGACCTTGAGTAAAAAGGAACAAGAAAACGTAGCTACTATATGCCTAAACATGAATTTATTTAGAAAAGAAACAAACTAGTCTAGTTGTTCTCTAAGATTTTGGTCTTACATTACTGTAGAGTCTTAGCTGTATTTAACTTATAAACTACAAAAAAAGGATTAACCACACCACACTAACCCTATATAAGATGAGTAACTAAAATAGCCTTCATGTAAGAACAAATAAATAAATGATATCCATCCTATTAATGAACCAAATATCCCAATACATTAATGATTAGTTAAAGTAGTGAAGGCATCTCGAAAAATTAATGAATTGATCTTAACATGGTTTGAAATTGTGACCTAATTATGACCTCGAGGTTGCATGAAAAGTGACCTTAAAGATCACATTTATAACTTGTGTAATTGAATCTTTTATTACATAACTTAATTGTTGAATCTGTATTCATGTTAAGAAATTAGAAATATTAACCAATAGTAGAAGATATGTAATTAAATAGTCATTGAATAAGATTTCCTTTAACAACCATTAACATTAACCATGTTTGATCCAATAAACATTTGTTTAACTTAAAACAACAAAAATTATGTACAAAACTAAAAAATGTTAAAATAAATATGGCTACAAAGTAAAATATACACAAAAACCATTGAAGAGAGATTTCCCCAACAAGGAAAATTCTCTTCTTTTTATTGCATTTTGGCATCTAAGTAAATTTCTGCACGGTGGGATATGTGAGAAAGTGGAAAGGCTATATACTATATATCAATCATGAGGTCAATTCCAACTTTAATGGTAAAAAAATAAAAAAAAAATGCAACGAAAGATCTTAACATGTGCTCCACTACAAACCAATGGAGCTCTAGAGTCATGTCCCAAGAGACACTTGAAAGATGAAACTTGCAAATTGACAATGATATCACTAAAGAAGAGGTCATCTACATGAACACTAAACTAGCAACAAAAGAAAAAAATAGTACTCTTGGTCACACCCTCACTCATAAATGAGCAACATGTAGGTATGCAAAAGAGGAAATCCCCATTCCATGTTGTTGCTTGCTTCTATAGATCTCTTGAAGGTGATAGATGGTCTAGATTATGATTGATTGACCATTGGATGAATGTTTAGTGTTTTCATTCATTCAATTTATTTGGGAACTACTCAAATAATTCTTTTAATTTTCACCTTATGGGGCTAAAAACTTAAATGTCGAACTTCAGGGTTTGTATTCAAATAAAATATATATTTATTCCCTTCCCTTTTAATACATTCTCAAGTTTTACCCTTTTCTTAGTTATTTTTAATAAATATTTCTATAAAAAGAAAAATGTCATGAGATAGAAAATATATTTCAAAAAACACTTCAAACAATTACTACTCATTTTCAAGTTTGTATAACTCGGAAAATGACTCTTGACGATATTGAACAAGAAATTTTAGCTTGCCATAACTTGTACATTCCGCTTTTAAAGCCCCATGTATTGAAGACTAAGAGTGGGTAAAACTATCCATTGTAAATTCAAATCAAAGAGTTCATCTCTTTGGTGGTTGAATTACTCAGTAGCTTATTTCAAGTATCCTTGCTTTTCCACATTATCTTCGTGTCTATAAATATTTTCATCAAGCTATTGAGTTGGTGATGATTAAATTTATGTTCGTGCATCAACTCTTGAACCTCGGCTCTATTATGGTTCAATTCTACCCGTAATGTTGTTACCAAGGACGTAATTGAGGAATGTTCCTACTTGAGGCTCCATATACACTTTGAGACCTTCAACTACTCTCTTGATGTTATTAGACTATAGCTCGATTATCTGAGTCTTATATCCAAATCTATTGAACTTGTTGGAGTAATTACTTGATCATAAGCTCCAACTTGTAGAATATGAAATTTCTTCTTTAAGCAAGCTCACAAACCAAAAATAATTATGGAGAAAAAAACATATAAAAAAAACAATGAACAAATAAAACACACTCAATGTCTTAACCACCCTAATAACATGCTCAATATTTTTGTGCTCCAATTCAATATTTATGTGCTCCAATTCAATATCCTTCATCTCCACCAAATCTTGAATGAAGTGATATCTCATGTCAAAATTCTTTGTCCTATTGTGATGAACCAGGTTCTTTTATAACTTGATTCCACTTACATTATCACAATAAATCCGTGTAGGTTGAATTTTCTTTTCTCCAATATCTTCCAAAAAAATTCTGAGCCAAAGAGCTTTTGTACATGCTGATGTAATTCCAACATACTCAGCTTATGTGGATGAGAGGGCAACAATGCTTTGTTTTTTTGAGCTCTAGGTAATCAAACCAAAACCAAAAGAGAAACAATTTCAAGATGTGGGTTTATGGTCATCAATACTACCTCTCGAATCTGAATAACTAAATCCAATAAGATTGAACTTTCAAAAGAGTAGTAATGAATACCAAAATTTAGAGTTCCCTTCACATTACTTAAAATCCTCTTGAATTCCCTCATACGTATGTGAGATGGATTTGTCGTATAACTTGAAACAAGTGAAAGTCAATATGTAATATTAGTTCTTGTGTCGGTTAGAAATACCAAGCTCCCCACAATACTTATGTAAGTCGTCTCATCAACTAAATCAGCATCATCATCTATACATAACCCAATTCCATGAGCCTTGGAGTAGGGGATAGATTACAATAAATCATATCAAATTTGTTTATCATATCGCATGCATCAAGTTTTCTCACAAATTAAAATGTCATCCTTACTTTGATAAACTTCCATTCCTAGAAAATATTTCATGAGGCCTAGATATTTCATTTCAAATTCATTCATCATAGCAACTTTCAATTTATCATTCATCTTAGAACTATTACCCATATACAATATGTCATCAACATGCAAAATTATGTTTACAATATCAATACCTTATTATTTGTAGTAAAGGCTAAGATCACTCTTACTTCTCTCTAAGCCATTTTTGTGAAAGTATCCATCAATACTAGCATAACATGCTCTTGTTGGTTACTTGAGACTATACAAAGCTTCTTCAAGTGGTAGACATTATTCTCTTTGCCTTCCACTTCAAAACCTTGTCGCTGCTCCACATATACTTCCTCTTCTAAGTACCCATTCAAGAAGGCACTATTCACGTCCATATGATGTATGCTCCACTCTTTCTGAGCTACTAACAAAATCAACATTCTAATTGTCTCTCATCTTGCTAATCGTACAAATGTCTCTTCATAGTCAATTCCACACTTATGTGTGAATCACTTAGCAAGTAATCTTGCCTTCTCTCTTTCAACACTCCCATTCTTGTTAAACTTAGTCTTGTAAACCCATTTGGTGTGAATCATTGTCTTGTCATGTGGAAGTTTTTTCAACTCCCAAGTGTCATTCCTGCGAATGGAATCCATATATTCTTGCATGGCTTGCACCCAATCCTCATTATTACATGCATATTCAAAACATGTTGGTTCAAAACCAACGTTCGCTAATAAAGCGAAATTGACTATCTCACTTATTTGGCTTTCTTCATGTGCTTGATTTTCACTCATGTCATAGATATCACTCAATCTTATTAGCTTCCTTGTAGAACTTGGAGAAGCATTTCAACTTGAACTTGACACCAAAGAAATTCATGAAGGGATCCTTGGTGGAGTTAAACCACTAAATATAGAAGCATTAGTTGGTTGCTCATGATCAATATCAACAAGTATATCATCATTTAAAACAAATTTTGTCTCCTCAACATGGCCTTTTTGATGACCATAAACTCCCCCTTCATAAAAAGATACATATCTTGAGACAATTAGCTTGTTAGTGGGAGGACTATACAATCTATAAGCATTGCTTGTCTCACTATACCCAATAAAAATACATAACTCACTATTTGCATCTAACTTTTTTCTATTTTGATATGGTACATATACATAATCCATCCAACCAAAAAATTTGAAATGATTAAAATTAGGCCTTTTTAGATACCAAGCTTCATTAGGAGTCGTGTTTTGGAGTGCACTAGTGGGGCTATTGTTGACGATGTACAATGTTGTAGAAACTACATATCCCCAATAAGAATCTCTCAATTCCTTAGTTTGTAACATGTGCCTTGCCATTTCAACCACACTATGATTCTTCCCTTGAGTTGTTCCATTCTGTTGGGGTGTGTATGTGGATGCCCTTCATATCACAAAAACTCTCGAAAGATTTTGAGCATAATTCCCACCCATGATCAAGAAAACATTTGATCTTAGACCCTTGCTCATTTTGTATGAGCGCTTTGAACTTATTGAATATATTGAAGGCTTCTCTTTTGGCCTTCAAAAAATATACCCAAAAATTTGCTGAGTGGTCATCAATAAAAGTGATGAAATATGATCACTTACCGAGTCATCAATAAAAGTGATGAAATATGATCACTCACCCAAACTCTTAGTCTCTGTAGGACCACATGTGTGAATGAATGAGATGAAGTGGGTGATGAGCCCTCCATGTAAGTTCCCTTTGGAAACTTTTCCCTTGCATGCTTTCCTTTATCACATCCTTCACAACCCTCCTTATGCTCCTCTACCTTGGGCAAACAATAAACTAATGCATGGGAGGTTAGAAAATTCAAAGTGTGAAAATTTAAATGCCCATAACTGAGATTCCATAAGTAACTTGAATACTCATAAGAAATATTTGCAAGTTTTCTTTTATGTTCATCAAACCTCAAGGAAAACATAGAGGATCACCCTATTTCCCTTATTCCTATCATAGATAGTACATGTCTTATTTTCAAACACTACTTTATAATTTTTCTCACATAGCTTCCCAATGCTCAACAAATTATGCTTCAACTGTGAAGTGTAATAAATGTAACGAATACTCGTTATACATTTTTTGTTTGGGCCTCCATACCTCCTTTGGAAGCAACCTCCAATGGTTTATCATCACCAAGCTCGATCTTGGATATGAAGCTTCCATCTTTTGTTGAAAACAACTTTTCATTCAGTGTCATATGGTTAGAGAATGGAAAATCTAGGTACCAAACATCTTTATTAGTATTTTCAAATTTGGCATAAGATAAAAATAAGTGATGTCAAGGATACTTACTACTTTCTTAAGCATAGTTAGAATTTTTACATTCTTTCAATGTGCATTCTCTTTCAAAGTGGTCAAGTAAAATTGAACATTTTTCTTATCAAATCTACCTCTACCTCTTCCTCTCAAACTACCTCTTCCTATTGATCCACCTCTTCCTCTACCTCTTGAAGGATTTTGGTTTTGCCATATACCTTGGCCTTGATTTCTTTTGGAACTATTGTTGCTTGCATCTTCATTGTCAGTAATTTGTCATTTGGAGGAAAACTTTTTATCTACAACTTCAAGAGTGTCCTTCAATCTTTCTTCATGAGGCATGAGGGATCAAACCTATTGATAATACTTTAGTTTTGTCAAATTCTTACTTTATTCTATGATTATGGTTACATGATTCCATATAGGTGTTAAACATGTCAATACCTTTTTAATTAAAACTTCATTACTTACAGGTCCTCGAAGTATAGCCATTTTATTGAGGACCCCTTTGAATCTCACACAATAGTCACTAATACTTTCAGCTTCTTGGATAGTCAAATTATATAACTCTAGGTTCAATGTGTCAAGCTTGACCACCTTAACTTGATCACTGCCTTGGTAAGCTTATTCTACAGTGTGCCAGCATATTTGGGAGTTGTTTCTCATGATATTCTTGGAAATAAGGTCTTATCATGAGCTATGTGAATGTGAAACAAAGCTTGAACATTATTCTTCCTTTCTCCATTCCAATCAATTTGGCTCCTCATAAAGCCATTCAAAAATATCCCAGAGATATGTTCCAATAAAAAAGGTAAGCATCTTAATGCACCAATAATAATAATGTTTCTTGGTTACAATTAGACATGATTAACTTTGGCTAAATTCCAACAATAAAAATTTAACCCCAAACAATTTTACATGCTCATACCACTTGTAGAATATGAAATGGCTTATTTAAGCAAACTCATAAACCAAGATAATTATGAATAAAACAACATATAAAAAAATAATGAACAAATCAAACACACCCACTCACTTACCTCAAACCACATGTAAGTGTCATATTAAATCAAAGGCATTAACAACATTGTTATATAGTAGAATTCTTACTAATATTATTATCAATCCACTCACTAACAAATCTACCCACACTTCCAATCGCCACCCTAATAATCTGCTGCCCTCATTTTGCAAAGAAAACACAAAATCTGCTTACTTATTTGTGACCAATTACATGACATGATTAACCATTATCCCCAACACAACCTCTAGTAACCTACTCAAACTTGCGAGTGATACAGTGTGCAAAGCCTCAATGTTTATTTCATTATATGCATGATAATGTGTCATTGAGGTTTCCACTTTCCTTCTAAGGTTACTATTGGTTGTTGCTACTTTTATTGCATCTATCTTTTTCCCTAATTGCCCTAGAAAATAATTCCACTTCCCATGAGACCTTTGGCCTTTTATTTCTGGCTAGAATGAGATCTTTTGCTCATAATATTTCCTGCCCATTTTTTAGTTCATATTACACACTCATGCATAACCCCATTTATAACCTCTAATGATTCTATCATTGACTATCTCTGTTTAGTTCAATGGAATGTAGGTCACTATCTACAAAATCTCCATTGCTAGCGTCTTGAGGTGCACTTATAGCCCCATTCAAATGTATTGACTCAAGTGATTGTCTAAGAAATAGGTATGCTTCCTACCATATTTCTCGTACCTCACCTCTTTCCTTAAGTTGTTGGCTGCTTTGGTTTACAAAAAGCCCTTAATTGCAACATCATTTTTTAAATAATAATGCGAGCTAACGTTTCGCCTTCCAATGAAATATGTGTTGGGTATACGACCAAAGTCCCACATTGACTAGAAGTGGGGAGGAATATAAGAATGGATAAATATCTCCATTAGTATGAGGCCTTTTGGGGTATGTCCAAAAGCAAATCCATGAAGGCTTAGGCCCAAAGTGGACAATATCATACTATTGTGGAGATATGTGGTGTCGAGAGTCCTTACAAGTGGTATCAGAGCCATGCCCTCAAGTTAGCCAAGTGGATGAATTCTCGGAATGTTGAACGAAGGTGGTGGGCCCCGGTAATATCACGATGGGATACGTGGATGAGCTCGGTTAGACAGGCGGTGTGCTCCAGATTCTTCATGGACGTGTCCTGGTCCCAACACGGTGAAGAGGAGTTGACATGAGATAGAGCAATCTCTCAAGAAAGGTGTTGCTCCATGTAAGGCGTGTGCTTGCAACATGGAGAATCATGGTTGGTAGAGAGTGGACGGATGGATAATAGTTTGAGGGGAGGTGGTCCTTTGTTCGAGGGGAGGATTGTTGGGTATACTACCAAAGTCCCACATTGACTAGAAGTGGGGAGGATTATGGGTATATAAGGATGGACAAATATGTCCATTGGTAGGAGGCCTTTTCCCATAAGTCCAAAAGCAAGTCCATGAGGGCTTAGGCCCAAAGTGGACAATATCATACTATTGTAAAAATATGTGGTGTCGAGAGTCCTTACAATATGTTGTGGAGCAACCATGGTTAGATGGCGTGCAAAAATGAAGAATCTAACCTGTAGATTGTTTGAGGTGTGAGTATATTTATATATAATGTATGTCAACCCCATGACCATTGGTTCTTTCATATTGGAATGGACCTACAAACACATTCTAATATCCTTTTCCTCTCCTTTTTTCAAACTTTGCAAATATTTATCACACATTTGTTGGGAGTGAATGTGATAAGCAATTTATATAATAATTCCATTTCCTTTCTGACCCGATGATGAAGAAGGCCTTTGGTGGTAGCGCTCCTTAGATGGAGTCTTCGTAAAGCATATGGGCCTATATTGTAGTGCTGACAAACTGAATACGTGTAAGCGCCCTTTTATAATTTCACAGATAACAGTACTGTGACTTCAACATTTGCATATGATATAAAAAAGTCATTTTAGTTATATACACCAATCTTAATTACAACGAATAGTGTGCAGAAGGACCAAGAGGCTATTGAAGGGCACTTTTGTAATAATCTATTTAATTCCTCTTAAAATAACAAAAACAATTTCCATTTTTAGGAATTGTAACTTTAATAACCAGAACTTCAATTTTTTTCCCACCCTTATAAATAAAGTTTAATATTTTTATTTAAAAATGGGGAGAAATTAGTCCTACTAATATAAGTGGGATCTTTAATAACAAGAAGGTTGAGAAAAGTACACAAAATAGTTTTTAATTTTCAACAATGTTAGGGGCCCCAATGTAAGATACACAAAATAGTTTTTAATTCTCAACAATATTAGGGGCCAATGCATGAAATTATTTGTGATAAGCTCACTTCTTGTTCAAATTTATATTGTTTAATTTTATGATAGGCGAAGAAGTGCATTTTTCAATACTAATTAGGGAGACAATGTTGCTTTGTAGGAAGCTTATGATGGTCATGTAATGGGGAACTTATACAGATGCATTTGAGGATAGGAGGATACCCTCAATAGCTTATCTAATTTTTGAATAGTTGATGTTCTCTAATAATATATAGAAAAGATAAGGAGATCAAACAAGTTAAAGTGATCAATTTGCAATTAATAAACTATTATTTAGTTAATATGACTACATATATGAGTATACTATCAATATAAATATCATCCTATGTTAACAATTGTATATTAAATTATATTAAAAGGTAAATTAAAAATAAATAATTAGATAGCCCTCAAAGGGCCACTCAATTGGAAATGGTCATTGAAATGAAGTTTTATTCTATTAATATAAATATCATAATGTTTAAAAAATTTATATTAAATTATATTAAAATGTAAATTAAATATAAGTAATTATATGAGGAAGTTAGTTGGTCAAATGCCTCTCATTCATCTTTTGTGTGCTAAAATGGATATATGTGTGGGCCTAAAGTTTATAGAATGTACTGTGTGATACTAAAATGGCCCACCTCT
>APFE030899487.1:0-25678 GCA_000404065.3 Pinus taeda
TGCAAGGCTTCAATTTTTTACTCAAACTAAAATCATACATATGCCAAAACCATAAGTTATTGGTTTTACCCATACATATGATATCAAGATATTCTAGCTCTATTACATGCTTATGCATAACGTAACAATTAAAGAAACATAACTACTTTATAAGCTAGGATTACGTTTCATTTGGCAATTGAATGGAGCTTATTGTTATAATAACTAGATAGCTAACCTAAGTTGTATAATGAATACTATATTAAGGGAATTCAAATTGCAAATGTTACCAGTTATGGAGCTTCTTGGATGGGTTAATAGTTTCTCCACATTGACAAGACAACATTAATATTTTTTTTGCTGGGCAAAGGCTAAACTATTTACATTAAAAGAACAAAAAAGTATTTACAAGAGGTCCACACCTCTGAGAGCGTGTGTTCAGCTATTTGTCAAAAATTCCTTATCAACCTGGATCCTCTGCTTATACAAGCACGAGGTTACGAAACCATCAACAGAAAGAGAGTTAACTGCTACAAAATTCGACATAGAAACTAGATAAGAGACCAGACATAGAAACAGGACCCATTGCTTGCAACATAGACCTCAAGACCCAATACAAAAAACAGGGGTGCCATGCATAATTGCATCCATTTCTGGTGGCCTCCCCAAGAAACGGAACCAAAAGGGACAAAATGCCGCGCGTCTGAGACCATGAACTTACCCCTGACGCAACCGCCTTACTTGTTCTGCTTCTGCCTCTCCTCGGCTTCACGTTCCTGTGCATGTTTCTTTCTATCCTCTGCTCCACGAACCGGGTCCCTCTCCCAAGTCACCTCCATCCCCTCCGGAACATCTTTCAGACGATCAATACCAGGCGGCAGTTTAAGATACAGAGTGTAGTCGAAGGAGTCCTATGTTTCTTCCTCCCTGACTTTGCTCTGAGGGGAGGAAGGCCTGCTGCTCTGAGTCTCCATAAGAGCTTCCGGTGGATTCTCCGACATCGTCATGGGCTATTTTCCTTTGAGGCTTCCAATTTCCTTTAGAGCTTCAGCTTGCTCCGCCAAAAAACCATGAGTGCTCTCCTCATCTGCCCTGCTCTGTAACTCAGGGCTGTAAGAACTGTCCGAATTGTCCGAGGAGGGAGGTGCCTTTTCCTCTGTGTCATCCTTCCAGTTACCTTCCTCCTCATTCTCCTCAGAAAAAATGACCGTGATCATGGCTTTGACCACAGGTTTGTTTCTCCTTCGACGATAATGAAGGGTCGCGGTCTGTACAACATTACTAATGTCTGAACCCGAGTAATCCGACTCAGAGGAGGGAGGCTCAGCAGAAGCCAGTGGAGAGATGCGTCTTGGGCTTGCCTGGCCCCTTCCTCTATTGCCACCTCACTTCCCATTGTTACGCCCCCTGCGAGGCCCAAGATGCCCAGTGCGAGGCGCCATGATAAGCCCAGGAAACCCAACAGCTTTCTGAGTATGAGGCCGAGTCTTCTTATGCCTCCGTCTGCCAATAGGAGTTCCTTCGCAGAGGTTTCCCTGGTGGCTAAGAAACCCAATGTCCAGCTTCGAATTCGCATGGGAATAATGGGGACAGAACACAAGAATTAGACAGTGGATGAGCTCGAGGGTGGGCGTGCTTCCCTCAGAGCCTCCCTCCTCCACTCGAACATCAACAGTTAGCCGTATCAGACCAGAGCCGAACTGAAAACAGGGAATGAGGAATGTTTGCACCATCCTGGGATATCGACTGTCAATATCTTGGGAGTTCCACAGCATTGAAGAGCCATTAAGGCGATTTAAGTCGTTTGGGACAGAAGCCAGCCCACAGCACATGGCTTCCACCTGTTTGGAGCGTGGCTTCATATACTCGGTGCGTGGAGTACGCATTAATCCTTAATTTCTTGTAATAACACCCGCATCCGGGTGATCTTGAGCCGTCCTCTTAGAATCGTTCCTTAGTATCTCCTGATAGGTGGACCATTCTGTCTCCGAGACGTTACCCTGAAGTAAACCTTCGAAATGGTCCCTCCCTCTGTCCACTCCTAAATTTTCCATGAAGTCAGCAAGTTTGTTCCCTTCACGCCTGATGTGGTTAAAGGTTATTGCTGTGTTGTCCCTTAGCCAGGATTGAAGAAGCTCCAGCCTAGTAACCATTCTCTAGCTCCTACTGACCTTCTGAGCCTCTGTTCCTTGTTGTATCTTAGTAGCCATGTTGATTAAGATTTGTGAATCACCTTCCACAATTAGAGGAGTGAGTCCTTCCCGCTGAGCCATGTTAAGTACTCTCCAGAGACCTTCTAGTTCAGCCACATTATTTGTGTTCCATCCAATGGAGCCAAAGAAAACTTTGAGCACTTGACCTTGATGATTTCTGACTGCTCCTCCATATCCTGTGGGTCCAGGATTTCCTTTAGAAGCCCCATCAAAATTTAGCATGTACGTATTGATGGGCGGAGGGGACCAGATTGAAGGGGTATCCTGCTGTCTATTGGAGTTGCTCGAAAGAGAGTTGGAAGATTGTAGATTGATTTGCCAATTATGCCATATTGCTTGCTCCTTGTCGCTGGACGGGAAATCCTCCTGGGACCAACATTTAATGGATAGAGTTTCCTGAACATTCTGGTTTATTATCTTCCATACTTGTTGCTCATCCATTGACTGATTTTTGAAGATTCTACGATTTCGCTCTTTCCATAAGTTCCACATTACTATTCCGGGGAGTATTTGCCAAAGCGAGTTGAGGATGTTACTTTGATAAGGGTTCTGGGGCCATTTGCGTAGAGTATTGTTTAAATCTCCTATCTCGCGACCTTCCTTTTGGCATCAAAATGTGACTTTCTCCCATATTTTCCTGCTAAATGGACATAGTTGCATAAGATGCACAACAGTTTCCTCCTCCATTTTACAATTGAGACATATTGAGGGTCCTTCAAATTTTCTTTTTCTGAGATTATCCCAGGTGAGAACTCTGTTGTGAGATAGGAGCCAAAGGAATGTGGAGATTTTTGGCCAGATCGGGGAGCTCCATATTTTCTCCCATAATTTGTCCTTGGTCAACTGATCTTTGAGAGTAATAAGGTAAGCTTCTTTGGTTGTATATGTACCTTTCTCCTTGTATCCCCACCTCAGTTTGTCCTGATCTATCTCTTTGAGAATCTTTCTTTTTTGGAGCTCTTCAGCCAGAGACCGTTGAACCTCCTCCGGGCTGTCTGGAATAATTTCTTGTACCTCTCGCCAAGTTCGGTGATCAGACTCAGGATTGTCCTTCCAGAATTGATTTACCATTTCCTGCAATTGAATACTATGCGCTGGAATATCTTGGATTGTGTGAGCGATACTTGGGAGCTGCTGCCATGAATCAGTCCAAAAACGTGCTGTGCCTCCGCCCTTTACCTCCCAGAAACTATGTTTTTGGATAAGGTCTCTGTGCAATATCGTGGAGTTCCATATAGTTGAGCCTTTGTTTATTTCTGTCATTCTTATACGCTCCTCCAAAGGTAGATTGCTGGCATATTTTGCGGTCCAGAATCTGGCCCATAGTGTTTCTGGATAAGTTAACCATTTCCACCATATTTTAGCTCCCATGATCACATTGCTGTGTTCAGGATCCGAAGACCAATTCCTCCTGCTTTCTTCGGGAGGCATGCTTTCTCCCATTTGACTAATGCCCATTTTCTGTTGAGACCGATACTTCCCCAAAGGAAGTTTTGTTGTAGTTGTTTGATGGCTTTTAAAACCCACTTAGGTGCTGCCAATATTGAGAATAAGTATAAGGGCATGGATTGTAAGACCGCCTTGATGAGCACAAGGCGGCTGGCCATGTTTAAAGAGTGGTGAGTCCAAAGAGAAAGTCTTTCTTCCAGCCTTTCCAGAAGAGAAGTCCAAGATGAGTGTTTCTGAGCAGAGTCAAGGAGGGGGGCTCCTAGGTATTTGGAGGGCAGAGAAGCTATGGAGAAGCCCAGGATTTGGGCTATGGCTCGCCGAGTAGTCGGATGAGTATTAAAAAAGAATATCTGGGATTTGACTCTATTAATACAAGCTCTGAAGGCTGCAGATAAGTTGTTAAGCAGAGAGTTTAGAGAACGGGCTTCTTGGACTGAAGAGTGGCCGAAGATCATGTTGTCATCTACAAATTGCTAATGGGAAACGGTAGGAGCATTATGGAGATTAATACCTTTGAGAGCATGGGATTGGACTACAGAGTTGAGGCTTCTTCCCAGGCCTTTCGCCATTATGATGAACAAGAACGGAGATAGAGGATCACCTTGTCTCAGTCCCCTTGAGGGACGGAAAGTTGAGGAGGGGATCCCATTGATCAATATAGAAAAGAAAGAAGAAGAGACAAGATTCATGATCCATCTAATCCATGCATTGGCAAAACCGAACGCACTTAGAATTTTTTTCATGTAATCCCAGCTTATACTATCAAAATCATGAGAAAGATCAATTTTTAGAAACATACCTGGTTCTTTTGAATGCTTCAGAGAATGAATTATTTCATGAGAGAGAATTATTCCGTCAGTGATTTGCCTTCCTTCGACGTATCTGGACTACTCTGGAGAGATGATGCCTGGGAGAAGTGGTTTTAGTCTTAGCGCCACTACCTTTGAGACAATCTTATAAATGATGTTGCACAGGGCGATAGGCCTGAATTTATCAGGGGAGTTGGAGTCCTCCGCTTTAGGGATTAAAGCTATAAAAGTTGCATTTAGGCCTGGATACATCCAGCACATGCTGCGGGATTCTTCCACAACTTGCCACACTTCCCATTTAATTAATTCCCATCGGGACCCAGAGCTTTTCCGGCCTTTAAAGATTTTGCAGCTATTTCAACCTCCTGGAGACTAATGGGTTTGAGAAGCAGGGAGTTCTGCTCCTCTGTTACCAGCCGTGGAATGTGCCTTGTGATGTTGTCTATGGCCTCTTCTCTGTTGATGTTTGGCTCCTGACTCATTGCTTTAAAATATTGAAGGAATTCCTTTTCTATTTCTTCCTGGGTTTCCAGCTTGTCTCCCTGGGCATTGGTTATCTGTGAGATTTGGTTGTGCATTCTTCTTTGCACTGTGGTTCTGTGGAAGAACTTGGTGTTCTTCTCCCCCTCCTTCAGCCATCGGATTCAAGATTTCTGTCTCCATAGCAATTCCTCTTGTCTTTCTCGTTCCAGAAGTTTTTCTTCCATTTCTTGTTCCTTTAGCGCTAGCTCCTCTGATCTCCCTTCAAGGATTAATCTCTGTTGAATATTTTTTAGATCTTGGAGGATTTTATCCTTTTCCTTGAAAATATTGCCAAAGGTATTTTTATTCCATCGCTTGATTTCTCCCTTGAGCAACTGTAATTTTTTTTGGAATCTTGCCATTTTGGAATGCTCAGTTGGATTGCTGTTTTGCCATGTAGTAGTTATGAAGTCCTTGAATTCTGGGTGTGTTAGCCAGAATGCTTCAAATCTGAAAGGATTTTTAATATTTTTGCTTGGCCTATTCTAGAGCATCTCTATGGGCCAATGGTCTGAACCTGAAAATGGAATGATGTGGGCTGTGAATTCTCCTCTGACATGGACAACGTTATCTGAGATCAATAACCTATCTAGACGGGAGGCAATCTGCAAGGGAGCTACCCGTTTGTTCATCCATGTGTAAAGGCCATTGGCTGTAGGTAGATCTATAAGCCAGTTACTCTGTATGAAATCCTTTAGAAGCGTGCCATCCTTGTTGGTTCTGCAGCGGCCGCCGAGCTTTTCCTCTGATGAAGCTATCATATTAAAGTCTCCTCCTGTCACCCAAAGCAGGTGCATCCTATCTATATTTAGCTGCTCTATTGATTTTAGAGTTGCTGCCTTGTGCTGTGTTTCTTGTGGGAAATAAACATTCGTGAGGTGGCCATAAATGTTAGTGCCCAGAAGATGAAAAACAGCTTGAATGAAGTTTTTGTTAGCATGAATGTTATTTAACTATATTTTCCTTGCATCCCATAGGATAGCGAGTCCACCTGAATCCCCTTGCGCATCCACTGCTATCACTTGACCTCCAGGCCATGCTTTAGCCGCTGCTTTTTCTAGAAAATTCAACGTACATTTAGTTTCTTGTAGAAATAGAATTGACGGTTTTTCTTCCATGATCAAATTTTTAAGAGTTTCCCTTTCTTGGGGCTATTGAGCCCTCTTATGTTCCAAGATATTAACTTCATTGAGAGGGTTTTAAGTTGGTGTTGAAATACTTGGTGAGTTTGGCATATCTGCCAGACTCAACCAGGACTTTGCCAAGCTTGATTGTTCTTTCGAGCGCTATTTTCCTTCCTCTTTTCTTGCTGTCTTTGGAGGCGAATTTGCCATCCCACTTACTACCTGTTTGTACTCCTAGGGAGTATTTCTTTTGGGCCTTGTTTAATATTTCCACTAAGTTGTCGACTTGGGTTTCATTGATCTTGTCAAAGTTGCCCGATTTACAGGCTTGTTCCAGACCCAGCAGGTCGAATTCCCCTATATCTATAGGTTCACTGTCGTCTTCCATGAAATGTATGTCGTGCGGATTTTCTTCTGCCTCCTTCCCTTTATTCTTGCTCTGTGAAGGATTATCAATGTCCATTGTAGGGTTGCTACAGGATTCTGAAACCGGCTGAGTTTTTTCATTTTGTTGGGTTGAGATTGGTTTCTCCTGCGTAGACGCTTTAGGAGCTGGATGTTCCTTGCTGGGTTCCTCCTGTGTTGTCATTTTTGCAAACACCTCAAAGTTGTTGCTGGTAGAGGGAATGGAGTTCGCTGCAGGTGCTGACTTCGGCGATGCATTCATTTTCCTGCCTCCACGCCTTCTGTTTGTCACTTTTGTAAAGCCCTCCTGCTGTTGTGGTTCTTGATTCATTGGGGTTTCTACTTTCTTGTTCAGGGGACAATCTCGGAAGAGATGCCCAATAACATGACATTTCCTGCAGCGAAAAGGAACCTGCTCATAGTCAATCACTTGGATCCAATCATGATCCTCATGGAAGAGCCTTACCGTATCTGGCAAAGGCTGCTTTAGATCCATATAGACACATATCCGGGCATATGAGGCATATGTCATGTATCTCATAGTTTTGGTTTCTTCTGCCACTTTGACAAAATCTCCTATCACCGATCCAATGGATTTTAAAGAGTCCTCACCCCAATATTCCCATGGCAGTGAATATAGTCTGATCCATACTGGAGCATAGCTGAGGTCTTCCTTGTCATGATTGAATCGGGCGACCCATTCTCTGAGGTAGAGCCCAACAGAGTTGAAGAGTAGATTTATGATACCAAGATTATTATTTAGCTTCACATCTATTAGATTTGAAAATAAAATACGGTTGCATTAAATTATCAATCAGGTAACAATTACTTGTTTGGCTTATGCTCATTTAGTTGAGAAGTCTATGACAAAAAATAAAAAATTCATTTGTAGTGATGCATAATTATACTTACACTATCATCCACTTTATCAACCTTTCATAAAAAAAATTCTATAAATATATAGAAAACAATTTCAATGAGTATATATATATGAATCAAACCATTATCCAATTAAATAAAAGAAACATTTGTTCAGTTAGGAAGGCCAATATATCCGTTAAAAGAAACCCTATATAGATTGTTACAAAATTTATGACGATTTCTATATAATGCATTTATTATTAAAAACGAGTAATAAAAATGATTAGCACTAATGAACAAAACATAGCTAATAGATCAGCGTAATTAATTTTTAAAGTTTGCTTTCACTCATCTGCGGAAGAAACAGAAATAAGAGATTTTTCGTGAAAAGATTATTCAAGAGAATAGGTCGCTATATCCGTTAAAGAAACGGTAGGATAGCTAACCTGTATCAGTCTCACAATTCCATTTCTAATTTCTTAAAAATTTGGCCTCAGTTGGTCAATCATATGACAATTCCATTTCTATTTTTTTTAAAGTTTGGCTTCCGTTGGTTATATAAACCTTATCTTAATTTCAGAAAAATTAAGTTAAATCAAATATCATAAAAAGCACTGATTAAAACAAATTGAGAAAGCCTGAATCGAAATTAAAAGAAAGAGAAACATGAACGTTTTATGCCTTTTTTCCGTTGAGAGAAACCCACATATTGTAGAAATTTCTCATTTACTTCCTCCTTGTCATGTACCTCTGGTCTGCTCCGATGGTCTGATCTGATATGTTTATGTGTGTTTGGTTTGGTCTGGTATATGTGCTTGCGCATGTGCCTGTGCCATGTTTGTCATATGAGGGAGTCTGTGCAAAGTCAGTCATGTTGTATAAGGAGGCAATTGGATCATCCACTACCGCGCAAACAACTTTGTATCTTCAAAGGAAAGGCAAGGCGGCTATGTTCTCTACGTCTTTTAATTTCACGTAATTTCATTTGTGCTCTCTTTCTCTCTAATTTGATCATTTTTTTAAATTAATTTCAGCTATTATCAAAACTCAACTCCAGGGCATTCCTTTTCTTTCCTTGAAAATTATTGAAGGGATTTATGTTGTATTGTTGTGATGGATAGGAACCTCCCATTGAAGGGTCGGTTATGCTCCTCCTCAATTCCTCTAATTCAGTGATCCCATTCAGTACCATTTTCTTTTTGTTAATTTCTTGTGCCCTATAATGACAAAAATTGATGTTTCCTCGGGTCAAATCAAACTACACAAGGAACATGGTATATTCTTTTAATTTTTGAGTGTATTTTATGTTGGTTTAACCTCCTGAGATTTTTTGGAGTAAATAATATTTAGATATTTTGTATAGTAATTTTTTTAGATTTTTTATCTATAAAAAACAAAATTTCAATCCATCTTGAACGGTGCTGAACATTATACATCATACTGAACCGGAAGATAAAATGAGCCTGTTAACTTAATAATAATTTCAATTTCATGTGTACTGTTTTAACAGTGGTCAACATCCTGTTGCAATAGGAAGGCTGGCTGCTGCTATCCTACAAGAGGAAAGCCTCCGTCCAATTTCTCGATTCAGGGTCTGTGGCCATTTTACGACACTCTCGACTATCCTATTAGTTGCGACGATAGCAATCCCTTGAGAACACAAAAAGTATGCTATATTACTCTTCAATCTATTTCTGCATTGTGAAATATTTTGATTCGATGGTAACACTAATTAATCTGAATCTGTGCAGATCAGTGATATGGGAGAGAAGCTGAATCAGTATTGGGTATCGTTGGATTGCCCGAGCAGTAACAGTTTGAAATTCTGGGAACAAGAGTGGCTCACCAGATTTATTTGTGTGCGGATCACTCTGCTTCTAAGATTATTGCTTGCCCTGTACTGCCTGCGAGCCAGTGCACTTCCCCCATCCTATTTCCTTATTTTTAGGTTTAGAGTATGCATTTAGGCAAATAGATTCGTTCATACTATTAGAAATAGATTCAGATATTGACAATATGATTTTCAGAAGATCGAAAATCAGAAACATCATTTTATTGGATTGTATTTTTTTTGTATATTATGTAATTTCTGTTGTTTAGTTTCATTTAGTTTTTCAAGGCTAATTTGGAATACACTTTTTATTATTTGTCTCACCTACAATATGTATATAGATCAACTCTTATAAATTTAGTAGACTACAGTAGGTTAAGCTAGCTAGCTTAGGATAGAATAGGCTAGAGTAGGCTAAGGTAGGCTAGGCTACGAGAGTAACTTAGGCTAGGCTAGAGTAGACTAGGCTAGACAAAGCTATGATAGAGTAGGATAGGCTAGAGTAGGGTAGGGTAGGGTAGGATAGAGTAGAGTACTATAGGCTATAGTAGAATAAGATAGGCTAGAGTAGGCTAGGATAGAGTAGAGTGGGCTAGGCTAAGCTAGAGTAGGCTAGGCTAGGCTAGAGTAGACTAGGTTAGACTAGCCTATAATAGAGTATGCTAAGCTAGACTAGGCTAGGCTATAATAGGGTAGGCTCGTCTCAGATAGGCTAGAGCAGACTAGGCTAGGCTATAAAGGTTAGGTTAGAGTAGGCTAGGCTAGTGTAGAGTAGACTAGGCTAGGCTAGGCTAGCCTAGCCTAGCCTAGCCTAGAGTAGATTAGGCTAGAGTAGGATAGTGGACTAGAGTAGGCTAAGCTAAGCTAGGGTAGAGTAGCCTAGGCTAGGCTTGAGTAAGCTAGGTTAGGCTAGAGTAGAGTAAGCTAGGCTAGGATAGGTTAGAGTAAAGTAGGCTACGATATAGTAGGTTAGAGTACAGTAGGCTAGGATAGGCTCGAGTAGGCTAGGCTAGGCTAGTGTAGGCTAGGTTAGGCTGGAGTAGGGTAGGCTAAAGTAAGCTAGAGTAGAGTAGGCTAGAGTAGGCTAGGCTAGGCTAGAGTAGGCTAGAGTAGGCTAAGCTACGCTAGGTTAGGCTAGACTAGAGTATCGTAGGTAGTCTAGAGTAGAGTAGAGTAGGATATGATAGGCTAGGCTAGGATAGGATAGGATAGACTAGTCTAGGCGAGGTTAGGGTAGGGTAGGCTAAAGTAGGCTAGGCTAGGCTAGAGTAGCCTAATAGGCAATAGTAGTGTAGGCTAAGCTAGGTTAGGATAGAGTAGGTTAGACTAGAATAGGCTAGGCTAGAGGACGTTAAGCTTCAGTAAGCTCACCTAAGCTAGGGTAGATTAAGCTAGGCTAGGATAGAGTAGATTAGGCTAGAGTAGGCTAAACTATGCTAGAGTAGGATAGAGTAGGCTAGGCTACGGTGCAATATCCTAGAGTAGGCTAAGCTAGAGTAGATTACCCTAGGCTATAGTAGAGTAGAGTAGAGTTGGCTAGAGTAGACTAGGCTAGCATAGAGTAGGCTTGGCTATGCGAGCCTAGATTAAGGCTAGAGTAGGATAGGCTAAAGTAGAGTAGTCTAAGGTAGAGTAGAGTAAGCTAGGGTGGAGTAGGCTAGGATGGAGTAGGTTAAGCTAGGCTAGGCTAGAGTAACATAAGTTAGGCTAGGCTAGAGTAGAGAAGGCTAGAGTATGCTAGGATAGGCTAAGCTAGAGTAGACTAGACTAGGATACACTAGGCTAAGGTAGAGTAGACTAGGTTAGGTTAGGTTAGAGTAGGTTAGAGTAGGTTAGAGTAGGCTATGATAAAGTAGACTAGGCTAGAGTAAGCTATGACAGGTTGGACTCGGCTAGGAGGCTAAAGAAGGCTGAGCTAAGAAGGCTAAGCTAAGATATGTGAGAGTAGACTGGCATAGGCTAGAGAAAGCTAGGCTAGGGAAGGTAAGGCTAGGCTAGTCTAAGCAAGAGTAGGATAACCTAGGGTATGGTAGGCTAAGTTAGAGTAGGCTAAGGTAAGCTAGGGTAGAGTAGGCTACTGTAAGCTAGAGAAAGCTACGCTAGGAAAGGTAATGCTAGGAAAGGCTAAGTAAGAGTGGGTTGTTATAAGCTAGGGTAGGCTAGCCTAGAGTAGGCTAGGCTAGGCTAGAGAAAGCTAGGCTAGGGAAGATAAGGCTAGGCTAGTCTAATATTAACTGCCCAAACCTAGCGACCCAACTCAATAGTAGATTTGAGGTAAGTCCATCAACACTCATATTATGCACATGGTGGATTTATTTTCACATGAATGAACACTATTTCGTGGATCATTATGTACTTGGTTTTCTTCATAGATTGAGGTTTTTCTTCCATGGATACACCTTCATATTAATAGTTAGGATCAAGAGGTAAATAAATTATTACATCCCTCGAATGAGAAATTTATTGTATATTGATTACATCATTGGGTTTCAAGGGTCTCCACAACCTTTTCATCCTTATTAGTTGAAGTTTCAAATGATTATTATTTATATTCTATCAATCCTTTACCTCTTACTTGATTCATATCCATATCAAAGAAAATTGCATGGATTTTTTTTAGAGTACCTCAAAAAAACATCGCATCTAAATGTTTTCTTATACCATATCCATTATCAAAGATACCAATTAAATTATATTACCTAACTACTCATATATACCATAGAATTACTTTAGATGAGTAGTAGTAAATTTATGACCCCAAGATTATTATTTGGGACTCATATATGTTTGACTTTTTAAAATAGACTCCCTTTACCTTAGAGTATTAATCATGTAATAAATACTTATTTAATTGATGTTTATTTAGTTGCAATGGTTAATGATAGAAATAAATGATAAGAAAGCATGATTTGTAGTGATCCATAATCATGCTTACCTTATCATCCACTTTATCAACCTTTCCTAAAACAATTTCAATTCTATATGTCATGGGATCAAATCGTAATGCATGGAGTCACTAAGTAAGTTCTTAACTTTAATAAGGAATCCTCACCAATGCATTAGGGAATTTGTCTTTGTCCTTTAGTGGAATCACAAAGTGGTCTACATTGTTTTAAATAATTGTCATCCACATTGTGTTAAGAAACTTGGGTTATTGTTCTAGGTTAGCACTTTTTTTCCTTTAACAATGAAACCAAAATGGCATCAACTAAATTAGCCATGTTTAACAATGATCTTTCATCATTACCTCCTTCATTGAAGTATCAACAAAAAGGTTAGATGAAATGTAAACTATCACCACGAAGTTGTTCTCAATTTAAGATGCAAATTATAATTTAGGAGTATCCATAATGTATAATTTATTTTTTTTGCATTAAATGTACTTTTAAATATGGAGATGAATATTGTGGAAAATAATGACAATAAATAAGATATTCTTTTTGCATTGAATGTACTTTTAAATATGGAGATGAACATGATGGAAAATAATGACAATAAATAAGAAGAATAATTAAAATTGATATGACCAATGTACTAAACTTTCACTTTTAAGATATGAAATGAAAAGTAATTATGAAAATGATTTTGATATATTAATAGACAAATCATATAAATAAATGAACCTTTAAAATATTATAATAAATTAAAGAGTACTATATTATAGAAAAAATTATAATAAAAATAAAATGATAAAATAAACCATATTATAATAAAATAATAAATGGTTTATTATTTATAAAAGAAGGTTTTGATATATTGATAGAGAAACTCTTATAAAGAAATGAGATTGAAAATATATAATAATATAAAATATTTTCATATTGTAATAAAATCAAATATAAATATACAATAATAAACATTTATAACAAATCATAATTTATTAAAATATTATAAAATAAAACAAAAATAAATAGAATATTTATCAATTTCCATATTCCAAATTGATGAAATATATTAAAATAGTAAAAATCAACCATTAGTGAATGGCATTGGTAAAGAGACAATATCATATAATTATTAGTTACATTTTTGGGATACTATTCATAAAAAATAATAAAATAATATTAATATTTCCTTATTATTAATTGTTATTTTAATATAGTATATAAAATATAAATTTCAAAGATAAAGTAGGATATATAATTTATCATTATTTCTTATTTTTAATTTAAATTTTAACTTTAAATAGTGTTATTAAAGGGTTGAATTAATTATGTAAAGATATACATGTCTTATATTAATCCTATTTCATAATTCCCCATCATGAGTGATAGTTCATGCTACTTGGTATTATCATGCATATAAATCATAATTTTGATAGGCATCTAGTTAATGTGATTTTGATAATCAGTTGCCATGAACCTATTCAATATATTGTAGTGGGAGTAATATTTACAAGTTATCCTTGTTATCAGCAGAGCATGTTAATATTGTAGTGGGAGTAATATTTACAAGGTTAATATTGTAGTGGGAGTAATATTTACAAGTTATCCCTGTTATCAGCAGAGCATGTTAATATGGTAGTGGGAGTAATATTTACAAGTTATCCTTGTTATCAGCAGAGAAAGCATGTTAGCTCATTGTGAGCATTAAAGGTGATGGTGTATCGGCTATGTCATGGCCAACCTTCCCGCATCCCTCATTTTATTTACAAGTCCATATTATGTACAACGATGCACATATTTATGTTTTGTAATGTCTATTCTTCCCTTCATCTTGTCTACATTCTTGTTAATTTCTCATCACTCATTGGAAGCTGCCTTTATTGGTTTACACTTGTCGACAAGGAGAAGGTGAATTAGCATTGATGTGGTCTTCCATACATTTTCCCTTCCTCATATGGGGATCATGCACACTATTTTGGCTTGCTCGTTTTGTTGTCACGATGAATCTTTCACAAAAGATGGTAGGCTTCATAACCATGAGTAGTTAATTGTAACAGTAATTCCTTTTACAATCCAGTTCCTCATTACGCCGTAAGGAGTTTCCATTTGAAATCAACCTTGCTAGATGCTTAAGTGTCATTACTTTGCACCATTAGATGAGATATTAGACTATTGAACCATGTTGAGTCGTTCGATTATGTTGAGGTAGTTGAAATCTAGGTAGTTGAAATCGAGGTAGTTGAACAGCCTAAGCAGAGCAAATTTGATCCTCCGCCAGAGACACAAAAATAACCCAGGGCTGTTACCAGCCAGAGCACATGAACCAGCAGGGTCGCGGAGCTCAAGGGAAGATATTCGGATACCTAATGTGTCTGTGGTACGAACATTTTGTGGATAAGAGGCTCTCGGGCGAATATGAACCTCCAGAAAGACCAAAAGAAGGGACCGACTAATAGAATGCACAGATTCACATGAGATACAGGTATTCTTCAGTTACATTGATATGCCCCTTTTAATTTACATCGGATTACAATAATTCCTTCATACGGGTTAATATTTTCTACACAAGTGTTTTTTGCCTCTCTCCAAAGCATAGCATCAACTATTAGCTTAACTGTCACAAAGATTATACACCCAAGTAATACTTTGAATTGGTAGTTTAGTGTAATTATTGACTTCTACATGCCCTAACTTTAACATGTCTACTTGTTAGTAGGTAAATTGCTAGCTTGTTGCAGATATGGCGATAGAAAAACATGTACAGACACCATAATGTTGTTGAAGAGTAGATTTCCCTTTCCTACCTTGTTTTCTAATGGTCGTTTACCCTAAATCAGGTACCCTAACCTTCCCTTTTCATCCACAATGACGAGGGGGTTTGATGAGGTTTTGTTGCTTAATATGGTCTATCATCTATTCCAAATACATGACAGGTTCGCCATTAAATATTATGTTCAAGACGTCCTATAACAAGTTGCCAAGACAACGATGTTTAATTTTTCATGGACCCGGTTTTTAATTTATTGAGGGTTTGATTTTGGGGTTTCATCCCTACTATTAGTTATTGTCTTCGGTTGCGTTAATTCTTGTTTGTATAGTAGTTTATATGCATCTCCAACTTTTCAACTTCAAGGTGATCAGACCCATATGGACATGCACTTAGTGTTCATATTCAATACGCCAAATGTGTTGTCTAGATTCAATGCACTATTGCACACACTAAGAGTTGGATCATCCCACCCCTACTGGGGTTGTAGATGAAATTAAGACTTATCCTTAGGCATTGAGGGAACGTTTGGGCTTTGAATCAGATGTGTGGCCTTGTTGTTGTATAACATATTATATGAATAAAAAAATGGGAGTTTAAAAGAGTTGAGTCCCGCAGAGAGTTTTATGAGACTTATGGGACAACCATGGCTTGACTCAGGGTAAGCATTTAATCTCTATTGTTTCATGTGATTAAACTTTGTATTTCAACTTTAAAGGTTAAAATGATTGATTTTTAGCATTGGGAGCCTTCTATAGCTGATTACTGAAGAAATTCTGTAACCCTGCTAATTGCAATAGTTTGGAAAGTAGCCTAAGAGCAGAGTCAAAGCATTTCTTCTCTAATAAATCAGATGATTTCTTCTCTGAGCTGCAGAAGAAGCAGCAGAAAAATAAAAATAAAGAAATAAAATGGAGAAATATATGACATTGTAAACACATTGAAGAGATGAATAAGGGGCTCCATATCTACCTATTCAGATAATTAAAAGGACATCGTAATGCCATTAAAACACTTGCCAATTGAGATTATTTATGTATTGTCATCTCTCACGATGGATATGGATATCTTATAAATAAGTTGTCAAGATTTTTTTACATTTCTCTAAGTTGTTTTATTTTTGCAGTCTGCGGCTAAATTTATTTATGCAAAGAGACAAAGCTGATGACTTTGGTGAAATGATGTTAGTGATACAGCATGCTGGAACAGGTTTTTGTTACCTGATTTTTAAAGCACTGGAATCGATGATAACAAGAACGCATCCGATCTGAGTCTAACCTTTGATAGATCCAGATCCATGTAGTGTCGAGCCTCTCATATTTTGTTATTGCTTGGAATCAAATTCGTGTAGGGTTCGGTTAGGTATACAATATTCAATTTGGAATCATTTTTATTCAGTTTACATGTCCAGTTTGAATAGTACATTTTGGGGCAATCGTAAAAAGTGATTTAATATCTGGAATGTATACTCAAAGGATATACATTTCCAGTTGATACCATTAACAATAGGAACAAACTGAAAATTTAAAGAAGTTTTCCTCGCTGGTTATATCTTTGAAAATAATTGCCAATAAAATAGCAACGAAACCATAATTCTAATAAACAGACCGTTATCAACTCTCAAATTCAATCAGGGCCAAGTCGAGAATTTTGTGTTTTACTCATTTAATTCACAGGTATAATGCACATGCCTTGTAATTATGGATAAAAATTACGGTTGCGAATAACCTAAGGATAGTTTTAGTTAGATTGTTTATTCAAAAGTGTTTTATTGCCCAGCACTATGGTTTTTGTAAAAAAATAAATCTCGTCCTGAACTTAATTGTTGATTTCAAGATCATTTGATGAAATATATATCAACTCTAAATATGCAAATCTGAATTCTATTGACCCACTCATACCTATGATGCTCATAAGTAATATAAAAAATGAATTACATTTGAGTCGTTAGTGCATAGAATGATTTATTTATGGGTTTTAATTTTTGGTTTTATGATATACTTATGGGATTTTGCATCTTAGGTGAATTGATGATTTCATAAAATCAATGTTATCTTTTAATTGAGCAAGCATCAAAGTCTAATCAAATTTAGCTATCTCATGAATTTAGAATTGGAATTAAACACAGGGAAACCATTTTTAAATTATGAAAACCTGCAATATGTGAAATGTAGAAGTGAGGAGTAAGGTTGTCAAGAAAACAACATAGGAAACACCCCTTAGGTTAGGAAAATCCATATGGTTGTCAAGGAAACAACATGGGAAACACCCTTTAGGTTAGGAAAATCCACAATAACCAACGCCTAGAAGTCCTAGGTTTTTTTGGAAATATATAAACATACTTCTCAACCTTTTGTAACTTTGTTGTGTAAAACAGATATTTACAAAGAATGAAAAAGTTCATGGTGCAAAGGTCCTTAACAAGCTAGGGTTGGACAATTACTTTGAAGGCATAATATGCTTTGAGACACTTAACCCTCCTTCAGAAATTATTGAAACCAATAATGACTTGGATATGCCCACTGATAACTCTACAACTCGGAAGGCACCCATAATTTGTAAGCCCTCAAAAGAGGCCATGGAGCAGGCTCTTCACCTTGCAAATGTTGATCCACAAAGAACATTATGGGACTAAATATTTTGATGGCCATTTTCTTTCAACTATCCCTTTTTTCATGAAAATGAATTATATAATCCATTAGCAATCAATATAGGTCTACATTAATATTGACTCCTCTAGGTAAAATAGAAATTTTATACCAAATCTCCCTTGGTACACAAATAAGGATAACTAGCATCTTTCCTTTGGCCCAGTGTGAGGGCCCACGGGTATCTAAACGTTTTCTAAAAATGGCCATCTTGGCTAAAATCTGGAGAGTTAATTCTCCTTTTAATGTAACAATGTGCCCCAGGGTGAATGCCTTATTGTCTTTTGAAAAGTTGTGCTACAATGGTATTTTGACAAGAAAGAGATGCATGTTACTCTGAACATGTCACATATACTTCGCAATTACCCACTTGTCTCTGTACATAATCATTCAACAAAGAGGATCTAGAAAGAGAATATTGTGTTCAGCAATAATTTCCTCCCAAAACATAAAGCTTAAGGTGTGTGCCAGATATGTTTAAACAAGGCATGCTTATTAGTTTTATCACATCCCACATAATGCTCAATTATAGTATTGTTCCCAAATTATAGCCCCTTTTCGATAGAGAGGAGCTACAAAGGGACTGTTGTACTGAATCATAATCTAGCCTCAAAAGAATCTAGCAACCTGCTATTAGACATCACATACTTCAACCATTTCTTGCTTGTGGCATACCATACAACATCCATTTTTCTTTACAGTATGAAAGTCATTTCAAAAGTGTCTATTGCAGGAGTTGCTATTAAATCTATTGTGTTTCCCTGTAGATTTTATTTGATGACAGTCACTGGAATAGAGCCACAAGAAAGCGTGTAGACCTGCAAACTGTATTGGTAAGACTATATCTTTCTAAATGGGATATGAGGCTTTTGTAAGCTCGTTTAATTGGTCCAAACGACTCAAATATAATAAATTTTTAATTTCTACTTAAAGACAAGTGATCTAATGGTGGAAAGCGAGAAGCATTTTCATTAATTCCTATGAGGTCTGAGCTTGGAACCATAGAGAATTCTTGAGGTAGAGGGGTTGAATGTATGTTTGCACCTACAAATATTATATTAAATGGTCTCGTGACTTATGCAGAAATAAGTGGATCAAATCCCATACCCATGTCCTTTTTTTTCTTGTAAGCTTGGCAAGACCTTTTCATTCATTTTCTTCAAAAGGTAGGTTACATCCATAATTCAAGGGGTTAGGTGGCCTCAACCTTCCCAGAGGGAAACCAGGTATGTTTTCCACCTAAAAACATACTAAACCATAAGAAAACATAAAAGTTTAAGACTGTCTAACAAAGCCATATATTACTAAATATCTTGAAGCCTTCTAAAATCTAAATACCTAAACCCAAATATCATAGTCTATGGATTCTTCATCTAGATATAACAAAATTTGAAGCAAAAACTAAGCCAAGCATACTGCTAATCATCTAATGAGTCCATGGGAGTTGTGTCTTTTTCACTTGAACCAAGTAATTTAGACTGGGGGAGACAAGGAATATGTTTCTCAATACAGCTGAGGTGGAAATTTCGTTGCTGGATTTGAAACTGAATAAGTTGAAATTCCTTATGAGTTTCCTGTAAACCAAGATCATATTTAGATGAGCTAGTTGGAGGGTTCATCATAGATTTGTCCATGATATTATTCATTAACTAGTAGAGGTATATAATCTGCTTATACTGAGAAGTCCGACCACTAGAATGGCCAGGATCAAACACCAAGTCCCTCCATTCTTCCAAATTTATCTCTGCATCTGCCTATTGGTTTAATTTTTTCTCCTACATAGATATTAGCTGATGAACCTGCAACATAGTGCTAGTATACAAAGACTGGGTAGAGACACTGATGAGTCTAGAGGAGGATTTGCGGCCCCTACCCCTTGCTTGGCGAGACTGGGCCTGACTGCTTTCACCATGATGCCTCACATTAGGGTTTGGTCTCCATTGGCTGAGGATATTTTACCAGAAGAGGGATGAACCATCTTTCTACTCAAACAACCCACACATAAGTATAAAGCACTGTGACAAGAAGCCCATACCTCGAGCTTGAGGTAGATACCAAGCTTGAGGTCTCATCTAGCACTCTGCAACTGTAAACCTGCAAGCGTACCACAACATAAAGCCATATAAAATTGAATGTTAGGCATAAACCCAATAATTATCCTAAGAATGATTTAGGTTTGACACAATAAGCCAGTGACAATAGCCCCAAGCTCCCCAAGCCCTCTAAAGACTAGAAACAGAGGTAAAATGAGCAAAGCCTTACCCAAGAAACCATGATACTTAATAACTGTCAGAGATAACGAAGAATCCAAACAATAAACATAGACATCCATGCATGAGATAGATATTGAGTTCCATGCCAAAGAGTTTCTTGGTAGGGTTTCCAGTTGATTCCAGGCTTTGACTTATAAAAACTTCCCCATCGGAATGATATGAATGTGGAGAAAAAGGGACGAACTATAAGAGAGACAAAGAGAAATAAAATACTCGTTGACATTGACTATGTGGCGAGAGGGACCAACTGTATCAGGTTGGTGGACCACAAAATCCTCCTTCATGTTCTACTTTGAACTAACTAGAAACCTAGTATTGATACCACAGACGAGAACAAGGATAATTCTACCTGAGGAAGAAGAGTTACCAACATAAAACCCTGGTGTTAAGGTTCCGTTTTGGCCATACCCTATGACATTTACTCTTTGCATGTGCAATGCCACCTTGTCATTCAATGCACATGTGCAAGGGATGTAGCAAGGCCGCCCTCCAACCCTTTCTAATCCGACATTAATCATGGCACAGATCCCCACGGTTCCATTCCGCCGGCACACACCATGATTGGGGAACACCCATGTCATTTTTTATTTTAGCAATGTGAGATATACAATAAAGTGATTTGATGCTTATTACCAACAATTTAGTTTACATGGTTAATCCAGTTACATTTCATTTATTATACTCATTTATTCTAAATATTTTTCCGCTATATGTAGAATAAACGGTGACAAGGAATAACACCAAGGAATGTCTTGTGTGAAGGTAACCTATTTAATCCTTGCAGTTCCCATCCCTATATCTTGGTTTCTTAGACCACAAGTTAGTCTCAGAAATGACAAACAGACTAACAAAAAAAACAGATTATTATCTTTTATTATAATTATATTTCATTTATTACAAATATTTATCCACAAAATATAGAATAAACCATGGGAAGGTTTAATGTTAAAGAACTCATCACCTATTTAAACCTTATCATTGGATGTGACTCCAAAAGTAACTCTCTCTCTCTCTCTCTCTCTCTCTCTCTCTCTCTCTCTCTAGAGAGAGAGACTTACTCGCATATAATAGTTCTAAATATTTATAATTTCTCTTGCACATACAAACATAAATTTCTATATGGTTAGAAAAGCATGAAGTGAATACATGATTATACTTATGAAGTGAATACATGATTATACTTATGAAGTGAATCCATGTTTCATTATAATATATGTTTTTGAATGTAATATCAGATGTAAACAATATTTTTTTTCTAAATTTATATGTTCTTTTAAGGATTTTGTTAGATATGTCTTCTACTATTTTTGTAAAGAGGTTTACTTCTTCCTTCAACAAATTGGTTAGCCTTAGCCTAGGCTTCCTTCCAATAGATGGGATAGCCCCGACTTAGGCTCAATCTAGTAAAAAAATTCCTTTGTAAAGAGACAATCACATTTTGATGAAGGTTCATTGGTTGTTTTGTATCCTTTTAGACATTTCTACATTGGGGAACTATGCCAAAGCATCTAAGTAAGGTTTTGATTTAAGTGGATGACCAAATCAGTAACCTTTAAACAGATGCAATTTCTAAGTATTTGTGAGAAAACTAAAGGGATGATTTTCATTCCTAACAAAATTAATCTTTAAATTGACTTGAAAAGAAAAAATTAAGAAGTTATATAATTGTTAAACATTCATATTTAACATCAAATTTATCATATACAATAGATGCATGTAAATTTTTTATAAAACCAAACAATACATATTCAAGAGATGACAGAAGGAAATAATTAAAATATTTTGAGGAATTAACTAAGACAAATTGTTCAGTTAATTAATCTCTTTTAATAATTATAACTTTGCAGGGGATTTTATGGAGATTCACATTCAATATAGCCTTGCCAAAACTTCTATGTTACCTTGAACACGTGCATAAATAAATATGAAAAACATAATTGATAACATGGAAAACTCACATAGATGCACAAGTTGTTTAGAATGAATCCAAAATTATTCAATTATCTTCAGAAATAGTTTTGAACATTAAAACCATGTCAATGGTTCATTACAAGGGTTCAATAATGACTTCTTCGAATTACCAGATACTTATAGAATCTATTTCCAAAATATCTTAGATCTAGAAATAAAATTGACTAAAAAATGGGATAATATTTGAACTATTTTAGATTTACAAAGTAGAACAAGAAAGTAGCTATTATAAACTGATTCAAATACTAAACACATGATTTAAGGGTGTTTTTTGATGACTGTTGTATTTGACTACATTTTCTGCTTTCTGCTCCTTCTTCTCAACCTATCGCTCCTTATTTCCCTGTGACTGGTCATTGAATTCCTTAAATTATATTTTACTCGATGAGTTGAAGTAACTTATCCCATATTTTATCATATGGGATAGAAATTTTGTTACTTTCCTATATCCCTCATCAACTTTTATGTAATTTTCAAAACTTGGCCTAGTGATGAACAAATGGTTAATTTCATGTTGAATGAAAAGATCATACTCTAGGCCTTCTAGGAATGCTTTATCACTGATTATCCCTTTGGCTTTGGAAAATTTGGTTCTATTTGTTGCTATCTGGTGCAATTTGTACTGATAATCTTCTAGTGGAATTAATTGGCCACTAGAATGGTGTAGAGCTGGAAGTCCCTTTTGATGTAGAAAAATGATTTTTTTGTGAAAGATTTTAATTTGTGCTTCTATGTTTTGACACTTGTTCTCTAATTGTAACATCAAATTTATTTTTATTAAAACTCGTCTTGCCTCTAGGACAATATTGGTTTTGTCCTCAATTCCAAGTTCTTCCAGTTCTTATTTTGCTTTAGAAATGAGTACATTGATTATTGTATTAGCTTCTCCACGCATGCACTCCAAATCTTCTTTGATTCCTGTGATGACTACTTTTGATCTTTGCACGATCTCCTCCTATTAAAAAGTTATTTGAATAGATTTCCAAAGTTATTTCATGGTAGAATTTATATCAATACATATATTTTCCTTTACCTCGGAAAATTCCTGTGCAATCAATGACTCATTCTCACATTTCTCTTTTTTCCTTGTTAACCTTAAATTTTTCTGAACTTTGGCGAGATATGTATTATCAACCCTTATCTTGATTTGAATTTTCTCCAATTGAGTTCTGAGTTTTTCAATTTCCATATCTTTTAATGATAGGTCTCCCATATCTTTTGACATCTTCTCTTCTGAATTTTGGTCATTGAGCTCTGTCTCTATTGTGGACACTATTGCTATAGAAATTACTACTATTGAAGTCACTATTGTAGAGTTTTCTACTCCAATGCTGAGTTGTAGCTCTCTTTCCTTGATTAAATTTTTTATTTATTCTTCCATCTTTTGTATTTGTATGTTTTTCTCAACAATCATTTGAAGCATATTCTCGTTCTCCCTCTCTAACTGATTTACTTCTTTAGCCTATGGATGTTCAGTTGTTGGCAACCTCAACTGTTTCCTCAATGCTTGAATGTCAACATTTATTCTTTTGATTATTTCCTTAACTTCCTTTATATCTTTAGGATCTAATCCTAATTTTATAACCAAATCTTCAAGCGATTTTAGTGTCTTTTGGTAAGGATGACATCTTCTCCAATTTTAATTGGGAATGAATGTTATTCAGAGAAGTTTGTAGCTTAGAAGCTGCCATAGCAGAACCTGTCAAAGATGAATATATTATTTCTCTTGCTTGCTTGTGAAGGTCAATTTAATTAGTAGGATGTATTTTCTTGGTATCAATTGAAAACACAAAGTTTTTGTATTCTTTGACACCTTTAGGCACAATGACCTTTGGTTCCAAAAATGCAAATTGGAATTGACCTTTTTCACTGTCAACGAAAGAAAGTAAGCTAGTATGAGTTGTGGAAGTCTGTTTCTATAATTCTGCATATGTGGAAGTATTTAGTGCCTCATTTTTCTTCTTCATTTCTAAGAATTTTGCAAAAATATTTTTCTGTTTTGAAGAAGAAAGAGAAGAAGGAGAATACAATGTAGCTTCAAGAGTTTGCTGTAATGAAAAATGAGATTGTGCTGATAGTACAACTGTAGTAATCTCTTTAGAATTTTGAGCTTCTGAAGATTTTTCATCAAGATTTATAGTTTTCCTTCTTTTGAATACTTTAAATGCTGATTTCTATAACTTTGACCCTGCTGGAGATATACTTTCTCTTGGCCTCTTTAACTCTTCTCTTTTCATCCTTGGAGTTTCCAATGTTTTTTAACTAGAAACTGGTTGCTCAAGCTCCTGCAATGTATTCTCTGTGCATTCTTTGTTGTTGGCATATTTCTCAATTTCAGGTTCTACCACATGCATATATGATGAAAATTTTTGAGAAAATTCCCATTGATGAGATTACTCCTAATAGATCATAAGACCAACTAAAACTCAACTTAAACTTCATTTGGCTCAATAAGTCATTGAATTATTTTTCTGCAGCTCTAGTGTTAACTATGAATGGACCAACTTGTGCTTTCAATTTAAACTGAGATTTTTGTTTTCTGGAAACAAAATGAACCTCATCCATTTTCATCATCTGTCTAATGTACTCGAGGGAAAAAATCCTCATGAGGAGGATTACTGGAAATTTATATGGTTGAAGCTCACAGCCATAAACCCTGAGTTCAGTGGAATTATGGTTTAAATACATGTCTCCAACTTTATTCTTCTTACTCAGATGTAAAATTATTTTCATCTTCATTGAAACCCTAGGTACTACATCTCTATTTAAAATACAAGTAACTATATACAAGTATTGATTAACAAAGTCACTGAAAGAAAACTCTTCAGAGGTTTTTCTCACTAATGATGTCCAATGGATCACTGACAGAGGTTTACCTTCAACATCCAAATTTTGTAGAGGAAAGTTGAATCTTTCTTACTAATGATATAAGAACAAGTAGAGTGAAAATGACTGATTCTTAAGTGATACTTTAACACAAAACTTTAAAAACTGACCATGAATTACGTCATTCTAAAGAAATTGACTGTAGTTGAACATAGTTGAAGGTTTTTTCCCAGAAGAGAACACTGATAGAAAGCCAAAAACGACTTCATCAACCCATTGATCACTGGGATATCCTAACAAACAAGACATTAAGGAGATAACCTACTTAGACATCTCAGGAAACATTGCAGAGGGATAAGGTGGGTTTGTTCTGGGTAATTCCGAGTTTTCTGGTAAAAATGACTCAAATATATTAGCTCTCTATGAGAAATAAAGTTTTTGGTAGATTTTCATTAGAGCATCAGAAGAAAAAGGGTGTAGAGAGTCTTGAGGGTTTATGTAGAGGGATTGGAAAATTAAATCAATTGCTATATGGAAAAGAGTTTCATTGTTCTAAGTGATTACAACTCTTTGGCTAGGAAGATATGGGGCTCCACATGACACAATGAATTATGGAAAATTATGGGGTTTAGGGAAAAAAAAATGGGGTAATAGGGATTCCCAAAGATAGAATTCATCACTGGCATCTTTGTATTTTTGAAATGTCCAATTGTGAAGTTCGTACAGGTAGAATTCACAATTGGTTTTTACAAATTTAAACTCAGTGTCAACTAGTGGGAGTTTGTCCAATTTAATGGCCGGGGGTAGAAGAGGATTATCTATAGGAATTTTTTTATTTTATTTTATGGGAATCCATTAGGAAAAAACAAAATTACTGAGAAAATTGAGAGAGTTACCAAGAAATGATGAAGTTTGGCAATTAATGTTTATTGGTATTTTTCTTTCAGTATTGTTCTGAAAATTACTATGACAAGAAGAATTTTAAAATGGTCGATTTGAAATGGATAAAAGTATTTATTAGGAGCGAATAACAATTTATTTAATTAACTTGACCTTTATTTCCGTGGAGGATTAAATGTCGAAGAAAGTTGGCAGGAGAAATTTAATAGGCAATG
>APFE030899488.1:0-16172 GCA_000404065.3 Pinus taeda
ATAAATGTGGATTGGCTTAGGGTCTTGTGAAGTCCATCTCCACCCGAGTACAGGATATTCAGAATTAAAGCAAAGAGTATCCATAATATAAGCACTGTAATAAAAAGGGGGAATAGTCCTGGTGGTTATGCGTGTATTTGATCTAAATTCAAGAATTGCAGTGGCTAATTTATCGAACAATATGTTTGCCCAATCCATCACTTCACTATTAACCGTCGCTTCCATTAAAGGAAACATTTCAATAGTGAACTTTGCAGAATCATGCAATCCCCAAATTCTACACATCATTGCCCTGACATAACAGTAAGGAGAAGACAACGATTCTACAGAGTACTTACCTGATGATTCATGTTTGTGCTTTGCGGGATTCTATCTCCAATGCCTAATTGGGGTCGATTCATTCTCGTTCTCCTCTGCGAAATTTTCAAGAAAGGTTTTGTTGTATTTCTTTTTAGGTTCGGGCAAGTGATACATCTTCCTTAAGTCATCACGGTGTTGCTATCCTGTGCAAATATGAATCAACAAAATCTTTAAGGGAAGCTTCCGATTTACTAGTTGAATCTACAGTAGCTTCTCCTGATACTTCCTCAGGCTCCTCTGCTTCAATTAAATTGTAGATGCTTTTCCAACTTGTATTTCCAAGGCCGAGACATGTAGTGTCTAAGATTAAACCTTTTTTACTTGGTCTTGGATCATTGGTTGACTGCACTGTTGCTGTAAGAGCCGCTACTACTACAAATTTCTTAGATTTCTTTCCCATTTGTTTCAAATTCGTTATTTCGGCAGAGTTCTAAACAAGGAATGAAACCAACGTGATATAGAGAATAGCTAGTATAAACCAATATGAAATTATGTCAATTGGCGTATAATAAAGGATTATGGTGAAACTACCGCAGATAGAATCTAAAGGAAAATCTCGCCATAATTGCTTCATTAATTGGCCGTTTAACCTGTCAATCATGGTAAAGGAGTTCATGAATACCCATTCTATCGTTTATATGATGAATGATCCATTCAAGCATGGCTTAGATTCTTTGATGGATAATTAGAGATAAATAACAATCGGTGATTGGTAACATTAACAGAAAGGCTTTAATAATAGTCCAAAATATCTTTCAATTACCAAAAGGTGATACACTGCATGCAAGCCTTTTAAATATGTTTTGAAACACGCGTCTTGATTTAATGCATCGCAATCCGGGATGGGTTTGGGTCATATTACTTATGCCATTGCAACATTGCCGATCGCCGATGGCGATACGACTTATCGCATCGGAGGATTTGAATGTGTCATATGTATTGGGTTGTTATAGCCAACTGTTGATGGCGATACAATTTATCGCATCGGAGAGATGAGGAAGGCATTTATTTATGCTATGTGTTTTGCTTTTTCCCGATATCTGATAGCGATTTCGTTTTCGGATCGGAGTGAGTCAATGGGTCTTTTATATATGTTTTTCTTATCATTGCGATATGTGATCTTCCGATCGCTTTATCGCAATAACAAAGAACTTTTATAATTATTTAAAAGACCTACTTTATTTTAATTCAAAAGGTTTATTTTAAAACATATCATTTCCATTGGACCTTTTGATGAGGTTTTTCTAATGATGAGTTAATACCAATTTATTCACACATCTATGTTTAAAAGGGACCCATTTCATATTATAAGTTTTAAGTAAAAAATTTATGAAATGGGGGGTTGTTGTAGAGCACAACAATTGGAAATTCACTAGGAGAAATAGTTATCTCTGAGAAATTAATAAAAATACTTAAACTTTCTTAATCTAGAAATCTTATCTGATAGAAAAAATTCTAATATAACTAGGCAATCATAAATTCTGAATATAATGATAACTATTTTTTCTATTTTCTTCTCGTATTAAAATTAAATACATTCTAGGTTTTAAATTAGCCTTAATTGGTTGATAATGATAAAACAAAAAACTTTTCCAACTTAGCTTTATAATGACTCCTTTGTCATAGATAGAGCCTCTGTTGCCAGCAAACGTTTATAGTCTTGACAGGGATACCTTTTAACCATTTTATCATTCATTATCCAATCCATTTCAGAGTATAATTAAAAAGAATGAATCCAAAAATATGTCTCCATATTTTTGTATCACTTTTTTTTTTTCTTATTTTGGAAGATAAAAAGCCATTGTCCTGGTTTGGTGACCAGCTATTTGACAATGCCATTCACTGGTTGTAATTTAACTGAACAAGCTGGCTCGTGATGAGACCCCTTGTCTTATAATTATAAGCCATTACCCTGTTTTGGTGTGCAGTATTGGTAATGTCAGTTGAACTATTCCCCTACGATCATGGTAAGTAGGCTTGTAATAAGACCTCTTATCTTTTATATCAAATATATTTTAGAATTACACTCTGAGTAATTATAAACTTTGATGAATGGAATGAACAATTTTCTCTTTAAGAGAACATGGATGACAAGCTGAGAGTTGAAGATGCTAAGATTGAATCAGTTTCTGTTTTGTATTGATAACCATTTTTGGGCCACTTGAAAACATTAAAATTATTTACAGTACTTCTAAATCTTGAGAAGATTTCACATAAATAAAATGGGGTTTTCAGAATCTAAATGTACCTAATTTCTTAGAAATTTCTCTTTCGTTTAAGGATTCCATTTTTCAAAAGTAAATATTAGAACTATTTCTTTTGAGTAACTCTTTCAATATAGAAAAAACCAATGAGATGCCTCTTACAACTTTATTTTCTCAAAATCCTAAAAATAAGTTATGCACACAAATTTTGCTGAAAATTGAATATTTACAAAGGGAGAAGGGGTTACCTCCTCAATTGAAGAATTTTTTCAAGATAAGGTTGTTAACAGGAACAAAATCTCTCTTTCCTGATAGATCTTGCAATATGAAAGTAGAAGAGTCTATCTTCTCGTTGATTTGAAATGGTCCAAGCCACATTTTCTGGAACTTAGTGTGTTTTCCTTTATCCTCATGGGCTTTGTCCCATTTCAAAACTAGATCACCAACTTGTAATTGCTTTGAACTAGTTGAAGTTGTATCAAAAGATGACTTGATAATTTGTTGATGTTTTGCATGTATAATTCTGGCCTTTTCCCTTTCTTCTTCTAGTTTCAAAATTTGATCATGTCTTAGTTGAATAGAAGATGAGGGACTTTCTTCAATAAACTGCACTAAAGCTAGTGATGGGAGTACTAAATTTGCTGGTATGACAGCTTCCTTTTCATATACTAGATTAAATGGAGAAGTTCCTATGGAGGCCTTCTGTGTTATTATGTCAACCCATAGTGCAAATATCAAAGATTTATGCCAGTTTTTATGATTCTGCTCAATAGTTCTCTTAATAATTTTGATAAGATTTTTATTGGTGGATTCCGCTAAACCATTACCTTGGGGGTAGTAATTTGCAGAATACTTCAATTTAAATCCTCTTTTAATAGCAAACTCAAATATAGAATTTCCAGAGAAATAATATGCATTATCAAAAACAAGAGTGTTTGGGACACCATACCTGGTAATAATAAATTGATCTATGAATTCCATGATTGCCTCAGAGTTTGTTGTCTTTAAAGGAATTGCTTCAACCCACTTAGTGAAGTAATCAGTGACTATAAGGATATATCTATGCTGTTTGGATGAATGTGGAGTGATTTCCCCAATGATATCCAATCCCCATTGTTCAAAAGGCTGTTCAATGTTAACTGGTTGCAAAGGGAAAGCTGGCTTCTTTTGTTTTCCACTAGAGGTTTGAAAAATTTGGAATTTCCTTACATATTCGTGAGTATCTCTGAATGGGGTTGGCCAATAATATCCAGCATGAATGATTTTGTGAGCTGTTGTATCAGCTCCAAAATGTCCTCCTGCTGGTCCGTCATGTAGCTCCTGTAAAACCTTTTGCGTTTCAGGTTTTCTTAAGCATCTTAATAAAATTGAATCATAATTTCATCTAAAAAACACATCATCTACAATTATGAAGTTTTTCGCTTTCAATCTAATGGCACTTTTGTTTTAATAAGAAAGATTAGAAGGAGCGTATCTATTCCTCAAATAGAAAATCAAATCAGCATATTGCGATTCAGGATCGGTGATACTTATCTGATTGATTTCTTCAATTTCTTTTGTACCTTCAGGTTCCTGAATATTGGATGCTCCTGTTAACAACCTGCAAAAACCTTGGCCTTCGACAATCTTTTCTGGTTTGATTTCTAAGTCATATTCTTGTAATTCTGTGACCCAATTTGCTCTCTTTTCTCCTAATTCCCTTTGAACTAATAATTGTCTTACTGCTGAAAAAGGAACTATAACTTTTGTGTGAGCTTTTAAGAGAAAGGGTCTGTAGTGTTTTATGGCTTTGTACACAGCAAAGGCTTGCTTTTCAACTTCCGAGTAATTAGGTTCTGCACCTTGAAGATTTGAGCTGTAAAATGAGATTGGTGCTTCCAAGTTTTGATCGTTAATCTGAGTTAGCACTGCTGCATACGATGAAGCAGATGCAAGGGTATATAGCATGAAATGATTTGAAAAATTAGGAGTGCTTAAAGCAGGGGCATTTATGATTGATTGTTAGATGGAATCAAATTCCTCTTTTTCTACAGGCCCCCATTAAACACCAAATTTTTCTTGATCATGGTTTGTAATGGTAAAATAATCTGGGAAAAATCTGGGACAAATCTTTTTACAAAGTTAATTTGATCTAAAAGTGACTGCATGGACTTTTTATTATGATGGAATGGAATATCAGAAATCTCTTTAATTCTATTTGGATCAATGTAAATGCCATACTTCGAAACAATAAAGCCCAAAAGTTTTCCTTGATTAAGAGCAAAAAAGGACTTCTTTGGATTGAGTGAGAGACCATACCGTTTGCAGCATTCAAAGATTTTTTTTAAATCATGTAAATGATTCGACCTCTTTTTGGAAAATACAATAATATCATCTAAATAGACAACTAATGATTTGTTAATCAAACCTTTGAATGCTATGTCCATTGCTCTTTGGAATGTAGCTCCAGCATTGATAAGTCCAAAAGGCATTTTTTGGTAAGCATAAGTTCCCCACTTGGTTCTGAAGGTAGTTTTGAGCCTGTCATCAAGATGGACCAAAATTTGGTTATATCCTGAAAAACCATCTAAAAAGGACATTAACTTAGAACCAGCTACTGAATGGAGTGTCTGTTCCATTGTAGGTAAAGGGAAGTTATCCTTTTGGCTTGCCTTATTAAGATTTCTGAAATCGATGCAAATCCTGATGTCGCCATGTTTCTTTCTAACTGGCACCATATTGGATACCCAGTTTGAATGTCTGACAGGAAAAATTATCTTAGTCTTTAAGAGTTTATTTAGCTCAGTATTTATTTAACTCTCTAGGTTAGGATGAATTTTCCTTAACTTCTGTTGCACTGGTTTTTGTCCAGAAAGCATTGGAATAGTATGCTGAATGTTCGATGTATCGTATGTTTTCAAATCATCATATTTCCAAGCGAAGACATATTTATTCTTATGCAATAGTCTAATGAATGCAATTCTTTCTTTTGAAGCAAGTCCTAATCCTAAATTGATGTTTTGAGGATTTTCCTTAGTACCTAGGTTTACCAATTCAAATCTTAAAGTCGAACTTTGGAGCTTTGAATTGGCCACCTGTTTAAACCTGTCTTTAATATCAAAAAGATCTTCAAGCTTGACCACTGCTTTAGGTATTGAGTTTTCTTCTTTCTTTTCCTTCATTTGAAGGTCATGATCACTTTCATCAATGATTTGATTATCATAGGATTTGTCAGAAGTCAAGAAAATTAAAATGTCTTCATCATGATTGAACACTCGCCAATTGGTGACATTATCAGGGATTGATGGTCTAAACATTAATTCTACTGAAAATATGTTTGGGATGTAATCTTCAGATGGAAGGAGCTTGGAGGCAACATTAGCTAGTAGGTCGGCTGTTGCGTTCTGGGACCTAGGGATGGGAGAAATATTGAATGCTAAAAATTGAGATATGAGTTCCTGGACCAAAGACTGATAATGTTTGAGATGAATAGAAAGGCAATGAATTGTATTTCTAACTTGTTTTATAACAATTTCTGAGTCTCCAAACACTTTCAAATATTGAACTTTAAGACCAATTGCTTTGTAGAGTCCTTGAAATAAGGCCTCATATTCGGCTGTATTGTTTGTGCATTCAAATTCCAATCTACATGATAACATGGTTTTTTATCCCTTAGGGCTGACTAAAATACACCCTGCTCATGCACCTTCACTAGATTTAGACCCATCAAAGTATAGTGACCAAAATAAAGAATTATCAGCAATTTTATTTACAGTGTCCTCAGCAATATTGACACATCTTGATTTGTAGAATTGAGGCTTCTATGATCCATCATATTTGTAAGAAGAGCTTCGGCGTAAATCACATCAAAAAGACATTTGTCGACGCGTTTCGAACCAACCAGTGTGGTTCATCGTCAAGACAAGTTGAAGACACATATCTGGCTTAGCTTTAAATAGACTAAGCAGAGACTCCAACGGCTACATAACGGCTAATTTGGACACAGGGTCCAGGTCAAAACTAAATTAATAAATTTAATATTCTTTTTATTTTTATTTTTATTTTATTTTATTTTAATTTTATAATATTAAGATTAATAATAATATTCTATTTTTATAAAAAATTCCAAGGTTATCCTAATAAAAAAAATAAAATGAATTATTTAATAATATATTTTTTTTGGTCAAAATTAATCATATTAATTAGGATATCAATAAATATAGGTAAGTATAGAGTTGTAATTTATTCTTTTATTAATTTATTTACTAAATATAAATCCAAATTTACGGTAAACGAAGAGATTACTAATTCTTATGGTTAATGTAAAAAGTTAAGTTAATTTTGTTTATAATTTCATCTTTATAAAATTGACTAATATGTTAATTAGAATGAATATCGGGAAATCTACACTCTAATAATAATAATATAATATATAATATATATAATAATAACATCTATATAAAAATAACAATTAGTAATAATATTATATATATGTATATATTATTTTAATAGCTAACTAATGTCAAATGGTTAAAGGATATCTCGATATGCCAAACTTATACATCGCTAATTTAACCAAATGATTAGATAACCAAATATAAGTAATACAATGCAATAAAGATATAAAAATCTATGTAAATCACATAAATAAAATTATAACGTAGACTAAATAGAATTAATTATGTAAATGGATACATGAAAATACTGAAATGCAATCTAGATAAGAATATAAATAACTAAGTAAGGTAGAACCTAGACTAAACAAAAATTAACTATGAAACAAAATGACCCTATGAGAGCTTTAAATAATTATCTAACCATCAATAAAACTCAAAGAAACCAAGATAGAAAAATAACCGAAATTTCTTATATCTATATATAAGTATGTATCTAGACCTAAGTAGAATATCAATAATAACACTCATAAACCCAAAAAGGGGAATATACAATAGACATCTATCAACATCTATAGATAACTTAATATAATAGAGGAGAAAATACTAAAAGAACACTAGGGAAAAGAAGAAACCAGGAAGCGCTCCAAAGAGATAAAGGAGGCGAGGGACAAGAGAAAATCCACAGGAAGACATAGTTCAAGGCTGAAGAGGAGGAAAAATAAGGAATCAGGGGGAAGAAGGAAGAGCAACAGAAAGACAATGGGGCGGGGGGCAGGAAAAGAGACCCTAAGAAGACAGGGCGGGGATCCAACATCTACTAACCTTCCAGCCATCATCTCTGTTGAGATTGATAGGCCTTTTTTCAATTTCTATAGCTTCCCTTAACTTACGATGACGGAACTGGGCCACCTTGGCAATAACTTTGGCCTCCTCTATACAAACATGATGCCTAGTCTTGCCCGCATGCTTAGCTAAGGTAGAAGACTTTGTTCTCCCATGTCTCAGGTCGGCAGCATGCTCACAGATTCTTTGCTGGATGGATCGCCCTGTTTCTCCTATATAGGGCGTCCCACATGAGCAAGGAATCAAATAAACTCCCTTCATGTCCATAGGGTTAACAGGATCTTTCACCGAACGAAGGGAATTACGAATGGTTTTGAGGGGCCTGAAGGTTGAGGGAATATCAAACCTTCTGAGGACCCGCGCAATCTTGTCTGTGGTCCCCTGGATATAGGGAAGATGGACACCTAGATAGCGTTCCTTAGGCTCTTTTTTCTTTAACGCATTTCTGGAGGCTTTGAGGAAAGCTTTCCGACCTAGGTGCCTACTATATCCGTTTTCCACAAAGACATCAAGGAGGTGGGATCTCTCTCTATCCATGCTCTCATCGTCTGAAATCCTGGGGGCACGAGTAGCTAGGGTGTTAAGAACCCCCATCTTCTGAGCCGGGAAATGGTGGGAATCGGCGTGAAGATACTGCTCCGTGTGAGTTTTCTTACGAAACACATAGTGGGAGAGAGAGCCGTCCTCCTTCTTAGAAACAAGAATATCCAGGAAAGGGAGGCTACCATTGACCTCTTTTTCCATGGCGAACTTAATAGCTGAGGACTGGCCATTGAGGTGATTAAAGAAGAGATCCAGCTCCTCGTGGCCATGGGACCAGATGACATTCGTGTCATCTACATACCTTTTCCAAAGCTTAGGAGGGAGACGAGCCGAGGCTAGAGCTTTGGCCTCGAAATCTTCCATAAAAATATTTTCCACAATCGGGGAGAGGGGGGAACCCATGGAAACACCACAGGTTTGCTCAAAGAACTCACCCTCAAAACAGAAGAACGTGGAAGTGAGACATACCTCCACCAGATGGGCTGTATCAGGATCTGTTAGGCGATAGATCACTTCCAAGGCCTCTTTTATCGGGATGCAAGTGTACAATGAGACCACATCAAAGCTAACCAGAATGTCATCAGGCTCAAGCTTAATGTCCTTGAGATCCATGATGAAGGATGCTGAGTCCTTCACGTAGGACTCAGTGCGGCCAACCAGGGGCTTAAGCTTGAGAGCCAGAAACTTGGCTAGAAGGTAGGTTGGCCCTCTGATGGTGTTCACAATAGGCCTCAGAGGTGCTCCTTCCTTATGAATTTTAGGCACCCCATAGATTCTGGGAGCAATGGGATTGCTCTCAATGAGCTTACGGGACAGGGAACTCACCGAGTCACTGGACTTGACGGCGAGAGCCACTGTCTTAGAGACCTTTTTCAGAGGGTTCTTAGCAAGTTTTTTATAACTGCCACTGTTGTGAAGATGATCTAACATCTTCTTACGGTAATCTTCTTTGTTGAGGATGACTGTTGCCCCTCCTTTATCTACCTTAAGGACCACGATATCTTCATTCTGATTTAAGGACTTTAAGGCACCTAACTCTTCCTTGCTGAGGTTCCTCCGAGGGGGTTTAGCCTTCCTGAGGACGATAGCACAATCCTGCCTAATCGTGTCCTTAATGTTATCAGGCAGATCTTTAATTCCCTGCTCCACATCGCAAATAATGTCATCTACAGGGATCTTTCTAGGGGCAAGGGAAAAGTTTAAGCCCTTGCTTAAAAGACTAAAAACTTCAGGGGAGAAATAAAAGCTTGAAAGGTTAACGACCTTACTATTCTTGGACGAGGGACGAGAGACCTTTTTGCTAAGGTCCTCATACTCAATACTAAGGCCTGGACCAACAATGTCATCATGACATAAATTACTCCTATTAGAATCACTATTGTTAATGAAACACTTATTTCTGTCAACTTTACTACTGATATTACTTAAATTATTCTTGATATTATTCTTATTAAAAATTATATTACAATTATCCAACCTATAATTGTTGTTGCTATGTAACTTATTATAAGTTCCCTTATTATTAAAGCTCATATTATTATATTCTCTAATATCGCTGTCCATAATGCCCTCCAAATTGATATAATTTGGGTTGCATGGCTTATTAATAGTATTGCCAACCTTATTGTTACAGTCACTAATAATATTAATGTCTATGTCTTTATTTTTGTTAATATGTTCATTATTCATATTATTAATATCTATATCTTCATTTCTGCTGATATGCAAATTATTCATATTATTACTGTCTTCATTTAATAAATTGTTCCTATCAATAAAGCCTTCATTCGGTTTTTCATCTAAATTAATCGTATTACTCTTACACTCTTTATTTTTGTTAAGGTCATTAATGATATTGCTATCTCCATTTTTACCTACAACCTTAATCGATCCTTTCCTATCGCAGCTATATATATTAAGATCTTTGTTATTTAAAAGTTGCTTAGAACCATTACCTAACCTACGACTTTGAACGGTAACCTTGTGGTTATAACCACTACCGAGAAGGTAACTGGAAAAACCGACCTTGCTACCACGACATACCTTCTTTGTCGCCTCTGAGAGATCATTGCTGCCGTTGCTCCTTCTGTATGAAAACCGACTGTCTTCTTGGGTGAATCTTGAATTGATTGCCAGAGCCCCGCAACTAGGCAATTGATTAGGATCTGTGGTCTCTCGGCACGGAATTTTATGACAGGTAACTACTGAATCTCCCGCGGGCGAGCTCAATCTAGAAGGTGAGACCTCCATGAGCGCATCCTTGACCTGGATCTTCGGGCTCCGTAGCCTGCAATTCATACTTGCCGGTGAGAAAGAAGAAGCAACTGCGTTCCTGCCTTCTGTGCTGAAACCGATCACGTCTTCTTCTTTTTCCTGATGAAACCCTCCAGCAACACTTCCATCGTGGTCAATGATAGATCCGTTGCTTACATATAGGCTACACAGCTGGGGTTTTCTCCAGTAGATTGGAGACGCTCTTCTGCACTGAGAGGGAGCTGTAGCTGCCCCGTCTTTGACATTGATCTGCAATTGCGTCCCCCAAACCTCTGCTGACCCCGGACCACGCTTATTTACCTCCTTAGAGACTGGAAGAGGTAGCCCGGAGCGGTTAGATACTTCGTTTATAGACTGCTCAAAGGCGACTGGGGAATGCCCTTCGCTTGAGCTACCATGAGGATCTGTGAGGATTAAGGATGACAGGGCCGGCCTACACCCGCAATTAGGCTGACCGGCCGAAGGGATCATGCAGCGATCTTTGGAGGGTTCCTGACTGATGGAAGAAACCAAAGAATGGAGGGCCGATTTCTGAGAACCAGAAATACGGCTTAGGGAACCATCGACAAACTGCTCCCTTGCAGATTTCTGACCTAAGACCTGAAACTTCGAAGCCTGCTTATGCCCTCTGATCTCCTCCAACCGCACCGATTTTAAGACAAATCTAGCTTTTTTGAAGAGATGCAGAGACTCCATAGTAATCCCGGTCTTCGCCCAAATCAGTCATCGTCTCCACACTCCTTCCAATCATGGAGTGTTCGTAAAAGCCAGTCTTGCGCTTTTGAGGTCTGAAATTAATAGATTCAGGAGAGACCTAGATCATCTCTCTCATAACCTTCTATGGTTGCACTTGGAACTTTCGAACGTGATCTCTCCCTCTCTGTGGGCCAAAATAGATGCATGCTCTACATTAAAATCGGTGCGGTTGGAGGAGATCAGAGGGCATAAGCAGGCTTCAAAGTTTCAGGTCTTAGCTCAGAAATCTGCAAGGGAGCAGTCTGTCGATGGTTCCCTAAGCCGTATTTCTGGTTCTCAGAAATCGGCCCTCCATTCTTTGGTTTCGCCCATCAGTCAGGAACCCTCCAAAGATCGCTGCATGATCCCTTCGGCCGGTCAGCCTAATTGCGGGTGTAGGCCGGCCCTGTCATCCTTAATCCTCGCAGATCCTCGTGGTAGCTCAAGCGAAGGGCATTCCCCAGTCGCCTTTGAGCAGTCTATAAACGAAGTATCTAACCGCTCCGGGCTACCTCTTCCAGTCTCTAAGGAGGTAAATAAGCGTGGTCCGGGGTCAGCAGAGGTTTGGGGGATGCAATTGCAGATCAATGTCAAAGACGGGGCAGCTACAGCTCCCTCTTAGTGCAGAAGAGCGTCTCCGATCTGCTGGAGAAAACCCCAGCTGCGTAGCCTATCTGTAAGCAACGGATCTATCGTTGACCACGATGGAAGTGTTGCTGGAGGGTTTCGTCAGGAAAAAGAATAAGACGTGATCGGTTTCAGCACAGAAGGCAGGAACGCAGTTGCTTCTTCTTTCTCACCGGCAAGTATGAATTGCAGGCTACGGAGCCCGAAGATCCAGGTCAAGGATGCGCTCATGGAGGTCTCACCTTCTAGATCGAGCTCTCCCGCAGGAGATTCAGTAGTTACCTGTCATAAAATCCCGTGCCGAGAGCCCACAGATCCTAATCAATCACCTAGTTGCGGGGCTCTGGCAATCAATTCGAGATTCGCCCAAGAAGACAGTCGGTTTTCATACAGAAGGAGCAACGGCAGCAATGATCTCTCGGAGGCGACAGAGAAGGTATGTCGTGGTAGCAAGGTTGGTTTTTCCAGTTACCTTCTCGGTAGTGGTTATAACTATAAGGTTACCGTTCAAAGTCGTAGGTTAGGTAATGGTTCTAAGCAACTTTTAAATAACAAAGATCTTAATATATATAGCTGCGATAGGAAAGGATCGATTAAGGTTGTAGGTAAAAATGGAGATAGCAATATCATTAATGACCTTAACAAAAATAAAGAGTGTAAGAGTAATACGATTAATTTAGATGAAAAACCGAATGAAGGCTTTATTGATAGGAACAATTTATTAAATGAAGACAGTAATAATATGAATAATTTGCATATCAGCAGAAATGAAGATATAGATATTAATAATATGAATAATGAACATATTAACAAAAATAAAGACATAGACATTAATATTATTAGTGACTGTAACAATAAGGTTGGCAATACTATTAATAAGCCATGCAACCCAAATTATATCAATTTGGAGGGCATTATGGACAGCGATATTAGAGAATATAATAATATGAGCTTTAATAATAAGGGAACTTATAATAAGTTACATAGCAACAACAATTATAGGTTGGATAATTGTAATATAATTTTTAATAAGAATAATATCAAGAATAATTTAAGTAATATCAGTAGTAAAGTTGACAGAAATAAGTGTTTCATTAACAATAGTGATTCTAATAGGAGTAATTTATGTCATGATGACATTGTTGGTCCAGGCCTTAGTATTGAGTATGAGGACCTTAGCAAAAAGGTCTCTCGTCCCTCGTCCAAGAATAGTAAGGTCGTTAACCTTTCAAGCTTTTCTTTCTCCCCTGAAGTTTTTAGTCTTTTAAGCAAGGGCTTAAACTTTGCCCTTGCCCCTAGAAAGATCCCTGTAGATGACATTATTTGCGATGTGGAGCAGGGAATTAAAGATCTGCCTGATAACATTAAGGACACGATTAGGCAGGATTGTGCTGTCGTCCTCAGGAAGGCTAAACCCCCTCGGAGGAACCTTAGCAAGGAAGAGTTAGGTGCCTTAAAGTCCCTAAATCAGAATGAAGATATCGTGGTCCTTAAGGCAGATAAAGGAGGGGCGACGGTCATCCTCAACAAAGAAGATTACCGTAAGAAGATGTTAGATCATCTTCACAACAGTGGCAGTTATAAAAAACTTGCTAAGAACCCTCTGAAGAAGGTCTCTAAGACAGTGGCTCTCGCCATCAAGTCCAGTGACTCGGTGAGTTCCCTGTCCCGTAAGCTCATTGAGAGCAATCCCATTGCTCCCAGAATCTATGGGGTGCCCAAAATTCATAAGGAAGGAGCACCTCTGAGGCCTATTGTCAACACCATCGGAGGGCCAACCTACCTTCTAGCCAAGTTTCTGGCTCTCAAGCTTAATCCCCTGGTTGGCCGCACTGAGTCCTACATGAAGGACTCAGCATCCTTCATCATGGATCTCAAGGACATTAAGCTTGAGCCTGATGACATTCTGGTTAGCTTTGATGTGGTCTCATTGTACACTTGCATCCCGATAAAAGAGGCCTTGGAAGTGATCTATCGCCTAACAGATCCTGATACAGCCCATCTGGTGGAGGTATGTCTCACTTCCACGTTCTTCTGTTTTGAGGGTGAGTTCTTTGAGCAAACCTGTGGTGTTGCCATGGGTTCCCCCCTCTCCCCGATTGTGGCAAATCTTTTTATGGAAGATTTCGAGGCCAAAGCTCTAGCCTCGGCTCGTCTCCCTCCTAAGCTTTGGAAAAGGTATGTAGATGACATGAATGTCATCTGGTCCCATGGCCACGAGGAGCTGGATCTCTTCTTTAATCACCTCAATGGCCAGTCCTCAGCTATTAAGTTCACCATGGAAAAACAGGTCAATGGTAGCCTCCCTTTCCTGGATATTCTTATTTCTAAGAAGGAGGACGGCTCTCTCTCCCACTCTGTGTTTCGTAAGAAAACTCACACGGAGCAGTATCTTCACGCCGATTCCCACCATTTCCCGGCTCAGAAGATGGGGGTTCTTAACACCCTAGCTACTCGTGCCCTCAGGATTCCAGACGATGAGAGCATGGATAGAGAGAGATCCCACCTCCTTGATGTCTTTGTGGAAAACGGATATAGTAGGCACCTAGGTCGGAAAGCTTTCCTCAAAGCCTCCAGAAATGCGTTAAAGAAAAAAGAGCCTAAGGAATGCCATCTAGGTGTCCATCTTCCCTATATCCAGGGGACCACAGACAAGATTGCGCGGGTCCTCAGAAGGTTTGATATTCCCTCAACCTTCAGGCCCCTCAAAACCATTCGTAATTCCCTTCGTTCGGTGAAAGATCTTGTTAACCCTATGGACATGAAGGGAGTTTATTTGATTCCTTGCTCATGTGGGACGCCCTATATAGGAGAAACAGGGCGATCCATCCAGCAAAGAATCTGTGAGCATGCTGCCGACCTGAGACATGGGAGAACAAAGTCTTCTGCCTTAGCTGAGCATGCGGGCAAGACTAGGCATCATGTTTGTATAGAGGAGGCCAAAGTTATTGCCAAGGTGGCCCAGTTCCGTCATCGTAAGTTAAGGGAAGCTATAGAAATTGAAAAAAGGCCTATCAATCTCAACAGAGATGATGGCTGGAAGGTTAGTAGATGTTGGATCCCCACCCTGTCTTCTTAGGGTCTCTTTTCCCGCCCCCCGCCCCATTGTCTTTCTGTTGCTCTTCCTTCTTCCCCCTGATTCCGTATTTTTCCTCCTCTTCAGCCTTGAACTATGTCTTCCTGTGGATTTTCTCTTGTCCCTCGCCTCCTTTATCTCTTTGGAGCGCTTCCTGGTTTCTTCTTTTCCGTAGTGTTCTTTTAGTATTTTCTCCTCTATTATATAAAGTTATCTATAGATGTTGATAGATGTCTATTGTATATTCCCCTTTATGGGTTTATGAGTGTTATTATTGATATTCTACTTAGGTCTAGATACATACTTATATATAGATATAAGAAATTTCGGTTATTTTTCTATCTTGGTTTCTTTGAGTTTTATTGATGGTTAGATAATTATTTAAAGCTCTCATAGGGTCATTTTGTTTCATAGTTAATTTTTGTTTAGTCTAGGTTCTACCTTACTTAGTTATTTATATTCTTATCTAGATTGCATTTCAGTGTTTTCATGTATCCATTTACATAATTAATTCTATTTAGTCTACGTTATAATTTTATTTATGTGATTTACATAGATTTTTATATCTTTATTGCATTGTATTACTTATATTTGGTTATCTAATCATTTGGTTAAATTAGCGATGTATAAGTTTGGCATATCGAGATATCCTTTAACCATTTGACATTAGTTAGCTATTAAAATAATATATACATATATATAATATTATTACTAATTGTTATTTTTATATAGATGTTATTATTATATATATTATATATTATATTATTATTATTAGAGTGTAGATTTCCCGATATTCATTCTAATTAACATATTAGTCAATTTTATAAAGATGAAATTATAAACAAAATTAACTTAACTTTTTACATTAACCATAAGAATTAGTAATCTCTTCGTTTACCGTAAATTTGGATTTATATTTAGTAAATAAATTAATAAAAGAATAAATTACAACTCTATACTTACCTATATTTATTGATATCCTAATTAATATGATTAATTTTGACCAAAAAAAATATATTATTAAATAATTCATTTTTATTTATAGGATAACCTTTAGAATTTTTATAAAAATAGGATTATATATTATTAAATCTTAATATTATAAAAATAAAAATAAAAAGAATATTAAATTTA
>APFE030899495.1:18192-29478 GCA_000404065.3 Pinus taeda
TCTTGGCCCTTTTCCTTTCGGGTAAAGGGAACTCTATAGGTTCGATACCAAGCTTTCCACTTTGGAGTCTGGTAAGTGGGTGAGATATATTGAACTGCGAAGTCGCACTGCTTTGTGATACTTCAGATTTTTGTGGCGAAATCGAGAAGGTCTGAAGTATATGGATAAGAGACTGGACTTCAGGGGATTCAAGACTCAATTGTTCTGAAGTATGATGGGTGTGAGCAGTGGTAGTTGATTCCTGTTTTTCTTGATTGCGCGTTGGAGAACCAGCATGCGATCGAGAATAACTAGGAGATTTGGAGGGAGAATTACTCTTAGAATGGCTTGCAGGTTTGGGTTTGCTTGCCATTCACAGTCAGGGCCCTCCTTCTAGCGCCAAAAATGTTGATGCCTCGAAAATCGCTGCAACAACATTGGGGAAACCACCCGATCCGTACCTTAGTACAGCTCCTTTTCCGTTTGGGATAGTGGCTCCGACTAGGGATAATGGGACCAGTTTCCCAGAAATAGATAAAATGGGATGAGTGAATGTTTTATAAGTAACACTAGTGATAGGCGAATGACTAATACTATTGACAAAATATAAATAAATTAAACTATCCCGGGAATCTATTGAGCTCTAAAGCGTAGCTTTTGATGCTCTATATCTTAAAGATAAACATATAGATGACTGTATCCTTAAGACATAGATATTGAATTATTTTGGATTGTTGTGCTTAAATAGTTAAGCGCAGCGATTTAAAGCGATATTACTACACTTTACACATTTATATCATCAACATATACATGATTGAAAGTAAAAGCATATCATATAAACACCCAATAGTGGAATGAACAAGATTTGCTTGTTATAGCGCATGCATACAATAAACGATAGCAAGATAATTGCATAACAATTCACATACACAGAATGACTTCAGACAAATATAGAAGTACCATTTGAGCTGTAGGCCAATCCCAGATATCAATTGCTATGTGTGGCTTTTCCCTTAACGCATAAACATTCCTCAATCAATGACAATAGTGCACAATTGTATCAAGAAATTTCTCCATTAAAGTAAAAGCGACTGGTCGAGTTTCATAAAAGAATAAAGGCTGAAGCACAATAGTGCAAACTTCAGTCTGTTAAGTCTATTACAAAATTTTACGACCCTTTTTAAAAACATGAAAGGGTCTATAAATACTAATACTAATCTAAATATCTATAAAACAAAAATGCTACTTAAGCTGATATCAATAACTTTTGTTGCTATTTCGGCTGGCGATCTGGGGAGCTGGAGGATGATTCATTGAGTCGGTTGCTTTCCTTTAAATCTGAGCTGATTAATGGCAAGCATTGGCTCAATTTTCGGAGGTTTGTTGAGGCGCGAACTGAGCTGGGCAGCGTAGGTGGCGTCTTGGATGTCGGGAATCATACACTGGATGGCATCTGTTAAACACTTGAGGGCGGCTCTTTGTTCATGAGGCTTAACTAGGAAGTGCCAATATGTTTCCATGTTTAAACTATTAACTTCGGCGATTAATCTTCCTCTACCTTCTAACTCTGGATAACACGTTTGCTCCAATGCATTTTTTGTAATAATCTTTCCCGGTGTACACTGGGAAATCATGTTTTCTATGTAGAGAGTGTCGTTAACTAGATCAACTAAATTGCTAGAAGTTAATCTACATCTTGAAGCTGCTCTCTCTGCCTTTAACACCTGTGTGTGCCATTCCGTGAAAAGTATATCTTTATGAACCTCAAGAATCCTGGGCAAATTGGAGGCTTTTCCCGACTTCTAATCTTGCCATTCAAGATATGCAGTAATAGCCTCATCGGCTTGATTCAAGTCATCCCTTGCTTTCTCTACCTGCTCATTTATGGATGTAGTTAATTCGCAGAGTGGCTCTGCTTGAGAGATTTGTTGACACAAGAGTTTAATTTGTGATATTAGCGCATTATTTATCAACATTGCCTCTTTCCTCAACTCTGTTATTTGCAAATCTCCTTTAATCTTCTCTAGTTGCGCTGTTATCTGAGCGATATGCTCATCCTTGGTTTTCACCAATTGCTCGTTTGCTGCTTTCAATTTTTCCAAAGCCTCCGTTAATTCGTTCTGTTTTTCGATCGTTGCCTGATCAATCCTCTATTTCTCTGCTTCCAATTGCTGAGCCAATTGGTTATTTATTTGTTGTTGCACCAATAACTGCTCGTCTGCCTGCGTTGTCCTTTGTTGTTGTGCCGCTAACTGCTCCTCCACTTGCATTACCCTCTGTTTTATCTTGGCTAATTCTATCTGTAAAGTGGAGATTTCTTGGTCTTTAGTCTTTAACAAAAGACTAACCTCCGATGCTTTGTCGATAGTTGCAGCTGAATAAGCTCCAGCGTACTGTGACAATTTGGTTAGATCATCAGAGGGATCCAGTTTCTCCTTCCACACTACATTGCCTGTGACCGTTTGTTCTGGAAAGATAGAAGGTTGATCAAGCCTTCGTCTCTTCCTCGATCATTTTACCACTGCTCTGTGCCTTGGGCTGTAGAAGACATCCAATGGCGGAATATCTTCTATTTGTAGAATGATTTGGTCACTGGGACCTTTAGGAATTATTTCAATCTCTTTAGATTAGGTGGGCCGCTGGTTCCACTCAGAACCTGGGATGAGGTATCATCCTGCATATCGCTGGTCTTAGGAGTATCAGTACTTTTTGAGTCTTTCCCTCCACTGATAATGGTGCTGAACTGCTGCCATTCCTTTTGCAATTCAGGGTCTGTGATAGTACCCACGTTGGTATCGGTGGTGGTCTGTTTAGATTGAGACTCCTTCAGCAATTGTTCTTGTTTTTTCTTTTGTTGCTCTTCCTGTTCCTTTTGCCGCTTATCCTCCTGCTCTTTTCGCTGTTTATCCTCCTGCTCTTCCTGCTGTTTATCCTCCTGCTCTTTCCTTAACCGTTCTTCCTGTTCTTTCTTCAGCTTTTCCTCTTGGTCTTTCCTCTGTTGTTCCTCCTGCTCGCTATTATGAGCTTTCATTGTAGCAGGGGATTCCTTCGTCTGTTGCTGACCAGGCTCGCTTGATGATGTCGCTGGGGTTAGCGATAATAAATCTAGAGGCAGAGTGTGCAACCTCTGCTCTCTAAGTTTATTAAACTCAGTTAACCCTTCATCATTGTATCTCATCTTGGTGAGTTCTTTGGCTTGACCTATTGATTCAGTTGAAGAGAACACGTCATCGAACATATCTTCTTGATGATCAAACGTTGCCAATTTGGCATGTTCCAAGGCGGCATAGGCAGTTCACTTTGGGTCAAATGCTCTATTCGGGATTGTAGCCAGAGTTAAAGCTTGAATCTTTGTGGCTTCTTTTTCCGCATGTTTGAGATCATGCAAGGTAAAGACACCACATCTGAAGGGAAAAGTAGGCCAGCCTCTTTTCTTCTCCTTTTTGAGAGTCTGTGTAGTACTCTCAGTTGTAATCTGGTATGCAATTTCCCTTGCTAGCAATTTATCAGGAACATATAAGGGGAGGAAATGAGGATTGGCTTGGCTGCCAAAGACTCTAATATAAGTAAAATGCTCTTCTCCAAACCAACTAGCCACTGTTGGCAAGTCAAAAGAGGCTAGGTAGGAGATCCTTGAAATGGGTTTATCGAAAATTGAATAATAAACGGGAACCATGAAACCATTACAAATCTGATACAAGTGGTTTTTATAGGATGACTTCCACATCTTGCGATGATAAATATGAATGGGCGAGGGGTCCTGTACAGTCCACCTCCAACCAAGAATAGGGAATTCGGAATTGGAGGACAAGGTATCTAGGATATATGCACTATAGTAGAATGGGGGAATTTTCCTCTCAGTGACTCTAGTTTTATTCCTAAAGTCACTAACAGCTACTGCTAGCTTATCCGAAAGGATAGTAGCCCAATCCATAATCATGTTGTTCACTGTCACCTCCATAAGAGGAACCATTTCAATGGTAAAAATGGCAGAGTCATGTAAACCCCACAATCTACACATCATTATACCCGCATAGCAATAAGGAGAAGCCAAAGAGTCGACCGAGTACTTACCGGAGGATTCGTGCTTGTGTTTATTTGGATTTTGCCTCCAGTCCTTGATAGGTTCAGAGTCAATCTCATTCTCGCTCGCAAACTTCTCCAAGAAGGTGCTATTGTATATCTTCTCCGACTTAGGCAAATGATACATTTGCCTCAGGTCTTCTGGCTTGAATGACCCAAAAATCCTTCCATCCCTTGTGCTGAACGTTCTGTCCATGATGGGGATTTCTTCAATCGCCCATCGCACAACGTCTATATATGGGAGAATTTGCTCCCTTGCTGCTATCCTATGGAGGAAAGAATCAACCAAATCCTTGAGAGTGTAGTCCGACTTTTTTAACGAATCCGCGGTAGCTTCTTCTACCATTTGTTTTGGTTTCTCGGCCTTTATTAAGTCATAAGTTCCTTGCCAAGTTATTCTGGCGAGGCCTGTGCATGTTGTGTCGGATATTAGGCCTTTCTTACTGTTTGCTGCGGCTTGTCCTGCGACTAGTGGATTGGAAGCACCTGCGATTTTCTTTGACTTCTTACCCATCATGCCCGAACTCTTGTCTAAGACTGAATTCTGCACAAAGAGGCAATTTGGCGTGATACAGAGAGATAGCGATAAAACTTGCAATTGATAGCTAATGAATTGATGCGCACTGATATATTTAGCTTTTAAAACAGGCGCGGAGACAATCTATGGACAGATCTTAGGACATGAATCCATTAAATGGCCGTATAGAACCTGCCACCTCATAAATGCCCATTATATCAATATTTGGTCGAGAGATCTCTTTAAGCATGCAATAGACATATTGGCGGCCGAGTGGGAGTGATTATGCTTTAAATAACAATAAATTGAGCTTTCCAATCACTTTAACGACTTTCTATTGAAAACCGTGCCTTATCGCATCGCATCGGGGATTACAACAAGTCTGTCTTAATAATTGCATCGAGTATCGCCGATCGCCGAATGCGATATCGCATCGGCGAAAGGCTCATATGTATTAAGATTTAAACAAAGGGACTCGCCGATCGCCGATCGCCGATAGCGATATCGCATCAGCGAAAGGCATATGTGCAATGTGATTCAAACAAAGGGGACCCGCCGATTGCTGATTGCCGATAGCTTATCGCATCGGGGTATTGATATGGGGTGCTTTTGGTAGTGCATTGGGTATCGCCGATCGCTGAATACTATATCGCATCGGCGGAAAGCCTTATGCCATTTTGTTATGTCCCTCATGTTATTGCGATATGCGATCTTGCGATCGCTTTATCGCAATGACCGAATATTTGCTTTATTTCTTTTTTTAAATGGATATTGCTTTAAAAATGGTTTTTATAAAGCGCTTCTTTGATTATCGGACTTTTGTTAAGTAAAAATTTTGATATCAATTTTATTTTAAAGGGACCCATTTCACATTTTAATGTTTTTATGAATAAAAATATCATGAAATGGGGGTTTGTTTGTAAAGCAAAATAGGTTCATAGGTGGACAACTATCACTTGTAGGGGAAACTGTTGCATCACCTTAGAAAATTGTGCATACCCACAGGAGAAAGGGTACATGTAATTCGGGAGGCCCACACCTCCCTTGTGTCTAGTCATTTTGGTGTTGAAAAAACTTTTTGTCATGTACAAAGATTTTGTTTTTGGCCTCATATGAAGAACATTGTGACTCTCTATGTAAATGGATGTGTGATGTGTTCTGTTTCAAAGCCCTCTAATAGAAAACTCGGGCTCTACACACCACTCCCTGTTCCGAGTCGTCCATGGGAAAGTGTGTCAATGGATTTTGTAGGAGCTTTTCCTTTGTCTAGGAAAGGTCATGACTATTTGTATGCCATCATTGACCTTTTTAGTAAGATGTGTATTTTAATGCCTTGTAAAAAGCAGATCACTACAAAGCAGACTGCTTGTCTTTTATTTCAGCATGTTTGGTTCCATTTTGGGTTGCCCAAATCGATTGTGTCATATTGGGACTCTCACTTTCTCGGAGAGTTTTGGACCATCTTGTCGAAGATGATGGACACCAAGTTGAAAAGAAGCACAACATTCCATCTACAGGATGACGGATAGACATAGGTGGTCAACCACACCGTGGTACACTTGTTGCTAGGCTATTGTGGGAAACATCCTAAGTTGTGGGATGAGCATCTTCCATATGTGCAACATTCCTACAATCGAGCAGTACACTCATCTACGCATCGTTCACCATTTGAGACATGTTTTGGCTACCTGCCAAAAGACCCTTTTGATATGGTCTTTGGAAGGGAAGATGACTCCAGTGGATGTGATGATTGGGACAAAGCATAACAGTTCATTCAGTGGATCCAGTTGATTCACCAAGCAATACAAGAGCAGTTGGAAAAGTCAAGCTTGGTACAAGGCTCGACATGACAAACATCGAGTTGACCATCAATTTCAAGTGGGCGACAAAGTGTGGTTCCACATCAGCAATGACAGGATGAAGGGAGAAGGGAAGAAGTTGCGACCAATCCGGTATGGTCCATTCACTATCTTGGAGAAGATTGGAAACAATGCCTTTTGTCTTGATTTGCCGATATATATGCAAATGTAATGTGTAGTGAATGTGGAGAACTTAAAGCTATATGAGACACCATTGATTATGGACATCGAAGAGGTGGGCAGAGTTCCTACAGTTGATGACTTTGCACCAGAGTATCTTGATGAGTTACCTGAAGACATCATCCTTGACAGAAGAACTAGGACTTCATGACGGGGAGATGTGGAATACCTTCAACTTGGTTTTAAGAGGATGCACCCTAGCAAGACAAAATGGCTGGAAAAAGAAAGAGTGAGGGAAACATTCCCTCACTTGCCAGTTGACTGATAAAGCTTTTGGCAATCCAAAAGCTCCTCAATGGGGAGGATTGATCCAGATGGATCTCCAGACGCCAGTGGCATGGAAAAAGCTCAAAATTCAAAGTGGTAAAATGACGATGAACTTGACATCAGATCGAAGTACTCATCACCCTGATTCCAACGATGTGAACGACATTCCAATCTGAGTCTGGATGAAGGAGATATAGGTAATTAAAGTTGGGTTGACTTTTTGATGACTGGGCAGGATTAATAAATGCACAATTTAGACTTTTTCAGGTGGACAGGAATCCAGCCAAATTCTGAGCGGAATTGTCACCTGGATAAAACAAATCCTATAGTCAAAAACCAAATTTTCAAAAATATGCAATTTATTTTATTTAAACAAAAAATATAAAAAAAGGGGTGGCGGGCCACCAACCTACCACCCCAACCCGTACTACGTGACATATCATATTAGTGGAGGGGCGGACCACTACCCCCGACCCCTCCGACGAAACCATAGATTGTATGCAAATTTTGGTGTGGGTTGGCCCTTGGGGCATGGACCCAACCCCATTAACAATAAACAAAGAATAACGAGTGGTGGTCCAGCCCTTGGGGCACGGACCCAACCACGCCCACTCTAAACAAACAACGAACCACCTGAAAAAGCAATGGAGCTGGCGGGAGATGGGGTGGGTGGGCCGCCCAAGGCGGGCCCAGCGTGACCTTTATTTAAAATTAAAAGATTTGATGTATAAGAAAAGGAGGAGGCAGGGTTTGACATGGGGGCTTCACTGGGAGAGCAATAGCATACCACATGGGTTCATATTAGGGGATATATATTGAGGAAAACAAGACATAATGTATTGGGGGATATATAGGGGGTAAAGGGTTTTTACATTGGCAGGTATAGAAAATGGAGTTCAAAGTTAATGAAAAAATATAAAGGGCTATTAAAAATGTTAATGAAGAAACTTATATCTACAATATCTAGTGAAAGTAGGGATTTTTTTAATTGGGAAGGTGTATTGGGTTTGTATTGGTAGGGGGTTAAGTAATGTGATTTTTAGAGGTATTTTCCAATATATAGCCAAATTAAGGGTATTGTTTAATATTCCATGAATGCACGTGATATGTCAAAGGCTCATTGAGTGAAGCCCCCGTTTTGACTGCCTGACCTCCTCTGTATTAACTGGATCTTCAACCAATGCGCCACAATGGGCTTCTTGTTAAGTCCACCAGATTTTTTATTAATTAAATGTAGTTCACTAGTGCACTCAGGCAGAGAGGAGGCAATGCACCCAGTTCAAGGCATAATTTTGCAGGAGGGCCGAATTTTCACTTTGTCAGATTTTGATTTTATATGGTTTCAACATTTCTTGACACCACGAATGCAATGGTGTTGTCCATTTCTCCATCAGAGTTTTGCATTTTTTGGCTATTTTTCAGTATGGAGGTATAAAACTCCTTTTTTGTAACTGATGCTTGTACTCTTCTTTCTCATGCCACTTAATGAATGAATGCCTCCCCATTGATCGAGCAGGGCCCGAAGACGTAGTCTAAGTCGGATGAACTCCATTATCAAGTCTTGTTGTCTTCTTTCATATTTTATGTGTTTCTCCTCTTCTCTCATGTGCACATTAAATTTCCATGTTAAGCTACAATTTATGCATGTAATTCTTTAACACATCTATAAGCAAAATATCTTAGATCAATAATCAAGGAAGAGTCAATGTCTATAAAAACGACTCCTAATGGAACATTATGTCACAATAAGACCTGAAGCTGGGTGAGGATATTATCATTAAACCCTCCCAACCAATTAAGGTACATGCAATTGAGAATGACAAAACTCATCTATTAATAACTTTGTTGCACTATCTAAGTAAATAAATAGTTTTGTTACACTTTTTGTGTGAATAGATAAATTTAGTTTGACAAATTAGTTAACACATTTAATTTATATCTTATACAAAGAGTTTGATGAATTAATTTAATGGTCTTGTTATTAATTTAATGATTGGTTTTAAATTTCAAATAAAAAATTTGAGATATTTATAAATTAATTTTCACTCTTAAATATTTGAGTTTTAAATTAGGTACATATTATATAATTTTTGAGAAACCCTAGAAAAAATTAAACAAGTTATTTACACACAACACCACACACATATATTAAAGTGTATATATTTTAACATAAACAACATTAATTTATCATATTCCTAAATTTTGTTATGGTATTCAACGATATAATATTTTATTAGCTGTCTTATTTTTGTGATGAAATCTTTAGGTCTCTATTGTTTTTACTTTAATTTAACTATATTTAAACTAAGTGGAAGACACTAGCTATTATGTAGTACTTATTGAGCTGAGTAGGCCTAATGGTTAAGAGCACATGTTTCCTCCTAAGAGGTCACAAGTTCAAAACCAGAAGAGATAGAGTACGTGTGGCTTCATAGACTTAACAATCAAATCATTGCACAGAGGTGGGTCCCTTGTCCCACAAACAAAAAAATCTCATACACCAATTTGATATTCGACGACGACGACGACGACGACGACAACAACAACAACAACAAATTAATAAAGTTAATTTCAACATAAACAAATTCTATAACCCATATACCTACTCATATAAAAAAAATAAAAAATAAAACATACCTTCCTCAAATAAATAAAGCAACCTAACATCTACCTCAAATATAAAAACTCAAATATAAAAACAGAAATGTTTGATATGATGAAATGCCATTTAACACCAACCTCATCCAAAATAACATGAAATGGTTAAATCTCTAACCCAAACATTATTTTAAATTACATCACACTTCCACTTTGCCCAAAACCATTTTGTATAATGTTTTGAGAGCAGAGTCACATGGAAATCCCCAAATCCCTTAATTGTCATGTATACGTGTGATATGAATGAAATAATCACAATCGTGCATACAAATAAATAATCGATGTTGTAACTTCTACATCATCCTACAATGCACTGCTTACCAAGGGATGGTACAATAAATAGGTTAGTCCAAGTGTTCTATAAGAGTAACAAGAAGCATGGGTTCGAACCCCATCTTTTGCATATATTGATTAACTAATGTAAGGGTTAATTAATCGTTATTGCAATGTAAGTGTTTATTGATTAACTAATGTCAAGGTTAAAGTTAATTAATTGTTATTGTAATGTCAGTGTTCATTGATTAACCGAGGTTAGGGTTAATTAATTGTTAAGACATGGTAAAAGTTTTTTTAATTTTTTAATTTTGAAATAATTTTTATTTATGATGATTTTATTTAAAACGAGAAAAAATAATCACATCTTTTACATCACCATTAAAAATAAAAATTTGAAATTTCACAAATTTAAAGTTTATTAATTTTTTAAATTATTCCCGTTTAATATTTAAATTTTATAATTTTTTTTTTAGATTTATTAATTAATTTAAAATTAAATAAATTTGTAAACAACCAATTACACTATAACTTTTTCTCTAAAACATTATAAAAGAAAGCTTAGGGTATTTTTTTTTCACATATAAAATAAAAAAAATAAAAAATAAAAATATATTATTGTTTGCTTCTGTGATCCATAATGAATTAAGCAAAGTTTTTCAGTAGAAATTATATACTAGACATTTTTGGCTCACGCGTTTCGAACCAACAAGTGTGGTTTATCATCAAGACTAGATGAAAATGTACACCATGGAAAAGGCTTAAATAAAGAGCAATGTCTCTACATTGTTTTCTATATAAGCCTTTACCATGATCTGTCTCTTCATATAGCCATGATGATGAACCAGACTTGTTAGTTCAAAACACATAGGCCAAAAAATTCTCTTATGTAATTTCTTCCAAAAATCTTTACTTATTATATTATTGTTATTATGTATTGTTTGTCATGTGCATTTAATTTATTAAATAAATAAAAAAATTATTATCATAAAATATTAATGGATGTAAAATTGTGGTGATCTCCTTATTAATGTGGTTCTACAACTCTGGTTCAATAAATAATTATAAAAATCCAATACAGCACTCAAAATCACTAATTCCATAAATTAAAATATTTTAATTTTAAACTCCATTATTCTTGTCTGAAGTATATATATATGTATATATATAGTTTTGTTATAAAGTATTTACATTAAATTCCATTATCATAAAGTATTTGCTTCATAAAGTTTATCTCTTACTAAATGCATTAAAGTTTAAGATATTTAAATTTGGATCTTTCCTCTTGCATATTGATATTCCTTTTGTACATGATTCCTTGATTCGTCGTAAAAACGTTCAGGTCATCATTTTTGGAGTTTGTTTTATATGTTATTAGTCCCGGTTAAATATGCTTTTTGGATAATGAACTCCCTTGAATTACAACTTTTAATCATTTGATTAGTTTAATTCAATCTATGATTATAAAAA
>APFE030899495.1:50661-171412 GCA_000404065.3 Pinus taeda
TTTTTTTTTTTTGCCTTTTTTTTTTTTTTTTTTTTTTGATCTATTTTTAAGTTTTGGGGATTAGTTATCAGTCCTCTGAGTTTCCTGGGTTGATCTGGGAAATACCCCTATCTGATTGAAGGATTGACTATCTTTGATTTGGGAGTTTTGGTTTGCCTGTCATTGTTTTGAACATCATCGCAGATTGAATTTTAACAGTCATGTTGTCATCGTGCTCACCCTTTTATAATATCCTATTCATCGCGTAAGTACACCTCACAGTCGCGATGGTTCTGAAAATCGGACCATCACGGGAACGTTGTGTACTTACGCGCTGACATCGCTTTGTTGCTGCGACTAATGCTTTATCAGCGCTTGTTGCTTGTGTATTACCCACACTGATTGTTGTAGAATTGATTTTCTCAATTCTGCCTCCTGAGTCCATCAGTCCTACTGGTCCCTTGCTCTTCTCACTTGCTTGATGACTTGTTTTTCACTTTTCATGGTTAAGGCACTTTCTTGTGAGCTTTGGTGAATGAATCTTGTTCTTTTTGCTTTTGTGACCTAGATCACTATTTCAAGTTCCTTGAATCTATTGGCTTGGTTGCTTGTTTGCTCAAGGTTCGTTTGCAGCTTCTTGCTCATTTGATTGAGCCTTCTCCTTAGCATGTTTTTGGTTGATTGTTTAGTGAAAGTTGTTGAACCAATCTTTGGCATCAATTCGATTTCTTTTCACTACCGAACATAGATTACAATTGTTTGGATCAACCGGGCTTTTCCACACTTGCTTGTTGCTTATTTGTTTCTTCTAGATTTAAAGACATCAAAATCAAAAAGATTGCATTCATTTAGTACAAAAGTGAAAGCGAATTTGCATTTCAAGTTTGCATATTGGAAAGCGAATGATAAGATATCTCATTAGTAGTATCCGTGCACTTTATGAATTGGTGTATGTATGCATTGAGTGACTGCTTTTGTTGTCTTGGTTTTCTTGGTTTGGAAATGATCTCTCTACCCTCCCGTAGTAGGTGTTCATTGAAGAAAAGGATTTTTCATTCATTCTAGCTACATCCTAGGATTTATTATCTACATACAGTAAGGCCTGAAAACTGAAACATAATCCAAGATCAACTCTAAAATGAACTGAATGAATCTAACAACACATTGGAACATAACACACACTATTTAGAGGTCTAGGCTAGAGAAGTGCTCCGGCATCATTAAACCTAGTCACTTTTGTTTCCACTCAAGGTTGGGTGATTCCTCCTTTTGTGATTCAATAGTGGTCTAGTACGGAATTGTGCTCCCATGTGCCGTCGAGTATATGTTGGGAGACCCCACTAGGTTTATCATCCTTTATCCATAGGAAGCCGTGTCTGCCGCCTTACAAACCGTAACGCGGCGAACACAGCATTCAGGAAGATTGACTACCGTACGGAAAGTCCTTGGTTTTCATATGACTGCCAAGGTGTATATGCAGTTTTACGGATTGTCTGGTAAACCTTTTGCCTAGTTATCCAGAGTAGTCACTTTCGCTCCTTTTCGGACTCCCTAAAAGAAAAGGTTCATCTGAGCACTTGTCACTTCAGGCTCATTAAACATTCGAAGGCAACTAGAGTCATCTTTTGGTCCTTTTCTCGACTCTTTAAAGATGAAAAGGTCAAGTTGTGTTCTTGTGTCTTAAAATCTATTCGGTCATGTTCACATTTACCCTGTTAGATCTTATTTGCTTTAGCTTGAGTAGGGTTCTTTCCCGTTAGTTTTCCTAGGGTTTTTGAATCAAATCATCCTGGCGGAATCACCGATCCCGTCTCCCATTCCAAGTGAGCAAGGGTCTCCCTCTTCTGTTGCTCTTGAGATCTCGGTTGGTAGTGATACTCTCCATGTTATTCCGAGTATCCAACTGATTAACTCTCGCGCTCGAGAAGATGAGGCTTACAATATTCATTGGAACCCCATTTGGGAGCCTTCCGAAGAAGATATTCCCGGTACTCCTCCTAGTGTTTCGTTCCCAATGTCTTCTTCTAACATGGATGACACATCCCCCATCACAAGTGAAGGATTCGTTGCGATGAGCGGTGAAATTCCTATCCCAGCGGAAACTTCACCCTTTAGTGTCACCCCTCTTGGTGTCACGTTGCCCTTACGCTATAGGGCTTTGAGGGATGTTATTGGATCTAGGACCTCCCTTACGAGTTCTATGTGGTCTCATGCCATCACTCTGACTTCGGTGTCTTTCATTCCTCAAATTCACAATGTGTCTGTCACCTTGGTCCCGACTATTCCAACTGTCTGTGTGGCTTCTTTAGTGCCTGTTGTTGGTGTCGTCACTGCATCCTCAGTTGTGACCACTGTTGCTGGACCTTCCCCCGGATCAGCGAATAGTGGCCCATCGGTATCCGCATCCAGAGTTGTTGATCCTACACTTAATGACCCACCTTCTTCTGGTTCCATTTCAACAGCGGAGGCATACGACCCATATTTGCATGCTCTTCAGAATCTGGGCACGCAAGGGCCATTTCATTATTACGATTCTCAAGGAGCTCACCTTTATCACCACAGGCCTTTGCCATCTTAGCCTACGGTTGAGGCCACAGTCCCGTTAGCTGTTTCTTGGGGTACCACTGGTTATGGTGGTGGCCAAGTACCCCCTGCAAATTTTCAAGGACCACCTTATCAAGGTCAGTCGTCTTACACACAGCCCTCCTATGGGCAGCAGTATTACGGACAACCTTATCCAGGGAAAATTGGAGGCCCACAAGGACAACCCTTTCAGGGGCAACCTTCGGCTTATGGTGGTTCATCTTTTACTTATCTTGGGCAACCCTCGGAAAATCCAGGACAACCTTACATGCAACAAGGTCAACCTAGTGTCCAGTAGGGATACCCGTCTGGGTAGGTTGGTCAGCCTTACGTACAACAAGGCCAACCCACTGTCCAGTCTGGTCAACCATCTGGACAAGTTGGCCAGCCTCAAATCCAATCAGGTCAACCAACTGTCCAGTCGGCTCAGCCATCCGGTCCATCAGGCCTTAGTTGTGCAAGGACAACCAAATACCCAGCAGGCTCAACCTTATGGGAAAATGGGCCAATCTCAATCTCAACTAGGTTAACCTTCTGGCCAGGTGGCTCAGCCTCAATTCTCTCAAGGACATCCATCTAGGCCTGCTCAACCAGGCACTCAAATGATTGTTGCTTCTCAAGCTCCACCCAGTTTTCAGCCCCAGTCTGGGCCCCAGACCCAATCCGGTCTTCAAATGCAGGTTAGATCCCAACTTCAACCTACTTATCAAATGCAGCCTGGCTCTTAGGCTCAGTATGGAGCCCAGCCACCTTATGGTTTCCAGCAATCCCAAGGGTAAACTCAGTTTGCCCCGTATCAAAATTATCAACAACTGCAGGTAAGTCCTTATCAAAATTACCAGCAACCATATGTCGCTCCTGCAGGCCAAGTTGGTAATCAATGGAATGCTAGGGGACAAGTCCAAGGTCAACCATCTATTTATAGCTACAACCCCTATGGACAAAATCCCTACGGGCATAACCCTCCTGGGCCAAACCCGTCCAGACAGAATCAATGAGGCCAACAAGCAGCTGGTTGGAACACTGGTGCTACCTCCTACCCGCGGCCTTAGATGTCCTTTAATCCTCAGTTACCTTTTTTAGCAACGTTGGAGTTACCGGATGTGTCCAAACTTACCAATGATCCTATCCTTCATAATCTGTATTGGCCACCGGTTCCAACCAAGATTCCTGGTGATTATCCCAAATTCGATGGTAAAGCTGGAGAAGACCCCCAAGCCCACGTTATGACTTATGATCTCTGGTGTTCGTCAAATTCATGGCTTGATGATTCAATCTGGCTCCGCCTTTTTCAAGGGACCCTCACTGGCTCTACTACTAAATGGTATATTGAGTTAGCTCGCGAATCTTTTCAGGATTTTAACTCGTTGGTGATGGCATTTTTAACTCATTTTTAGTTGTCGATTCGATATGAAATGGGCACACATCTCCTAACATCCTTTAAACAAACAACAGATACGCACATCTTCGATCATATCCATGAATGGAGATGGCATAGCCGTTTGATTAAGTTTTGGATTCCTGATCAGCTCCTGACCGACTGGTTCACGACCTCATTCGTCGGTTCGATAGCACGGGACATTGCTATGGGGGCATGTGTAATTGAAGAGCAGGCTATTGCGCATGCTCAGTACCTTGACTTGTTTTATTCCAGTCCAGTACACTGTATGATTATTTTCCTGATGCTCCGAGACTTGGAACTTTCAAAGCCCCACCAACACCATCTATTGACGGTATCATTGGTTCTGTTAATCCACCTTCTAAGAAATCTTCCTCGAACCTTGGGAAGCAAAAGTCAAATGCTTCGAATGAAAATACTTCTCAGGTTGTATCCAATTTCGGTAATACTTCTGAGGTTAACGCCGTCCAGTCCACCATGGCGGACAAAGCCTCGAAAGGAAAAAATAAGGGAAAAGGAAAGAATAAAACTGATCAACCGAAGCAGGATCCTGCTAAACCTCCACCCGAGAAGGGAACCAAACGCAAGCCCAAGTATCCTTGCCTTATCTATGACTTGGATCACTATACCAAAGATTGCTCGAGGTGGTCTGAAGTTAGTCATTTGTTGAAAGGTGCTCCTAGGACTCCTGCGGTGCTAAAAGAACCTTTTCCCTCGCAAAAAACGCAAATGGTGGCTGATCCATCCCAATCCTCTTCTCCTTTTGGTTCCTAAGTGTTTATGGCTGGGACAATCCCCGTTCACTAGCACTCGAGCAAAAGAATATCTGTTGCCTGCCAGGAAAGAGCTTGAGGTTCCCTCTAGCGCTCCTCTGTCCAGTTCTGGTCCGCTGCATATCGAGAGACTTAGCACTGAGATGCTCGTTTGAATCCCTCCTAAAGGTGTACTCAAGCAATCTTCTTACAATCCTAATGCTCGTGCTGCTCAGCACTATAGCATCATTGAGGACTTAGCCCAGGCTTCGTCAGCTATGTCCACTCTAGAAGTTCTCCGGAGCTGCCCCTCCCAGAGGAATTCCTTGCTATCGGCTATCGGTAGCATCGTCCCGGCCGACTCAGATTTTATTTCTTTTGATCTCGACAGCCATATACCGAGACTGCCTCACCAAATTGCCTTCCTTATCCAGGTCATCATCGACTCGAAAACAATTCATCGTACCGTCATTGATGAAGGCGCTTCAACTTGCATCATGTATTTTGCTTGTTGGAAGGCTATTGGTTCTCCAAATTTGAGTCAATATTCTATGACTTTGGAAGCCTTTGATGGGAGAGAGTCTCGCCCTTACGGTATACTCCAATGTTTGCCTATTACTTTGGAAGGGAAGATGGCCGAAGTGGAAGTTGAATTCATTGATGCCAATTTAACTTATAACCTCCTTTTGGGCCGAAGCTAGACATATGCCATGCGAGTCGTGGCTTCATCTCTATTTCTTGTCATTTGTTTCCCTCATCAGGGGAAGATCGTCACAATAGACCAGTTGTCTTTCTTCACCTCCTCTTCCGAAGGCAACGTGCCTTTTGTGGAGCATACCTCCATTCCATGGGAAAGTGTGGGAGCTGGACTCTTTAAAGATCCTGCCCTTATGGGTGCTTTTTCACTCCCACCCCCAAACATCGCTCCTATTAATATGATTTCCGCTCACTCTTATCCGTCGGTTCTTCCCCCCACTGATCAGGTAGAATCTTGGGGGGATGAGATGCCGTTGAGTCTTGTCGAGCTCAACTACGTCAAGATTGTTTCTGCATCGGCTCTCCCTCCTAAATCTGCTCCTTCGAGCAGAGCTCTCAACTCGTATGCTCATTCCCCTTGGCTTGGAGACTACACTTCTTCAGACCCTTTAAAGGAAATATTTCCTTCTAATGAACCCATTATCAAGACCATGTCTCTTGAGGAACCCCCTTGGTCCGATCACCACCATCATTCCTCGTTTCTCCCTGTCCATCGGGAAATGCTTCCTTGTCTTGAGCGCTTTACTTTAGGTTCCCCATCGCACCCTGTTGTTACCATCAACCCTTTTGCTAAACGGGGCATTGATTATATCGCCTGTAACCCTCGCTCGGCCGGGGGCCATGGCTATATCATCGATGCCATTTATTATTTTACAAAATGGGCCAAGACAATGCCTACATTATCTGGGATGGTTACAGAGCGGCGCAACGGGATAAGCCCCTAAATGGGCTTTACTTAAAAAATATTATGCGTGAATTCCATGCACTCTGATTTGTACATACGTGTGTTTAGCAGGTGTGTTGTGTGTGTGTGCTTTCATGTTTTGGCTTGGTGTGTCGGCATGATTGCCGCTTATTGTGTCTTTTTGCTTCTTGTGCAGATGTCTGGTGCACCTTACATTAGTTTCGCTGATGGTGCCTGCCGCAGTACCCGCAACCTGTCTTCTGTGGCATGGGTGATCTATGATCCTCATGGTGAATTAGTAGACCTTCAAGGTGTTTTTCTAGGTTGTAACACAAACAATTTCGTTGAGTATAGTATTGTTATTGAGTTACTGGCCGAGGCGATTAATCTCGGTATTCGTACATTGGTTGTGAACCTGGATTCTCAGCGTGTCGTCCACCAGCTCAATGGGCGATATTCCGTCAGGGACCATCAGATTTTAAGGTTGTATTTATGTGTTAAATTTTTAGAAATGAATTTTGATTTCATCACATATCAACACATTCCATCAAGGTTAAACACGTTAATTGATGCATTGGAAAACCATGTATTAGACAGACATTTACGTAACATGTAATCAAAGCAGCATATAAGAAGCATGTAAAACACAACAAAGTACCATAGGAATATGTATATATATATATATATATATATATATATATATATATATATATATATATATATATATATATATATATATCTCGTGTGGCGCACCGAGGCGCTCAAAAAATAAGTATATATGTCCCCATACAGTTTGTGTTCTCCATACATCCGAGACACATGTCTCTCAAAAAATCATCAGCAATAAATAAACCTAGGCGTATACTGCGATGGGTTATGCTCCCTATAGCACACCGTCGCTCAAGCCACCCGCCTCAACAGGCAGTGCACCCTGGGTTTCACTCCTACTATGTGGATCTGCAATGCTACGGGGACCTCCTCGACCCCCATGTAATCAGGGATCCCCGCCATCAAACCCTCAAGGTTTTCGGCCACTGTCTCCATCTCGTCATTCTTCGGGGGAGCCAAGGCCAGTGCTCCGATGCCCTGTGCATCCCTCCGTGCCTCCGGATCCAACCCAACGAGTCTCACCGATCACACATCTGCAATTCCATAACATTCATTATTAGGACATATACATGAAAAAATCAAAATCATAAAAAAATAAAATGCAAAAATAATGCGATCAAGTGTCTTACCACCATTGTCCCACTGCTCTCCAGTGGGTAGCTGCATGTCAGGATCTCCGCGGAAATCCATGCCAGCATATGGCCAATCCTCGACGAAGATCACTTGGTGCTCTAGCCACTCTCGAAATAGTGTCCCCCACGACACTGGTCATCCGCCACCTCCTCGTGGCATGACGTGTGCCCACCATGTAGCCCTGGTCTCATGTGGTCTGGGAAAATCCAAATCCATGTCCTGCAACTGCAATGCTGACACCCTCTCTAGCATGAGCAGGACTAAGATGGACCCATAACTGAACTGCTTCATCTCTCCCCGTCGACAGCGGGTTAGTTTCCTCTTTACATTCGCCATCACTGTGTCTACCCAGATAAACATGGTTGGATTGAGACATTCGAGAGCCAGCCATAGATGCGTCTTTGAAGCCTCGTGTTGGGCTTGGGAGCTCGTTGCCCATGTCACCATGAATAACATAGCACGAAGGACTATGTCTTCCACTATTGGGATCACCACCTTCCTGCCTTTGGTTTTTCGTGACCTTGGGCACACTTGAGCCATCAACGTCTCCAAAGAATCACCCTTGGGTCACTGCCCCTCTAGAATGGGCCTCTCACCACGACGGGACAACCCAGTCAAAAAATATATGTATGTAGCATCAAACTCGATATCCTGGCCTCAGATGATGAATCTCCCATCTGTGGGATTCCAGGCCCAGATCAGTAGCTCCAGTAAATCAGGTTGTGACCAAAGGTGCGGAGTGAGGAAGAATTTGAGCAATCCACATGCTCGTAATGCGTTTTGGCACCCCACATCGGCAAAAGCTTGAATATCATTGTCATCATGTGTTCATTCTTGCCAGATAAACACCATTATAGCCTGCATGACGAAAAAACGAATTAGCACTTATTTTGCAAAATTCTAAGCGTAATTTGTGTAAAAATGCAATTTTGCGTCGTCATTGTGTCTGTTTTTAAAACAGACGTGATGACGGGAGGTTGCTAGTTCTATTTTTTCGCGATCATCGCGGAAGTACATCACTATTCCGTGATGATCGGAGCGCGCTATGTGTAAACTTTTTTGGTCATCGCGGACCCGATAGGCATAACCGCGATGACCGAGCAGCGAAACCCGGTCCAAAAAATCCACCTAAACTAACACATTTAACGGTCAAAATGCATAAAAAAGGTGTTGAATTGAAGCACAGGATGAAGTTTACCTACCTGGACAGAGTTTCGGGGTGAACGAGGGATAAATGGAGTTGAAATTAGCTCGCCAACTTTGGTGCTCCAAAATGCTCCACAGTGGAATGAATAGTAACAATGGTAAAAATGGATGGATTAAACCTCTTTTATAATAATTTTTGGAAATTAAAAATTATATTTTATAAATATGGATTTTTTCTCATTTTTATCACATGGTTAAGTTAAAATTTGGTTTTTAATTATGTTTTTATGTATATTGTTCATTTTATATTGAATGGGTTTACGTGCGTCATGTTTTGTGCAAAGCTACAGGTAGTGGAGTCTCCTGTACACTTGATCCATGAAGTCGTCTTTAAGCTCTTTTCCGACTCGAAATGAAAAGATTGCCGAGTTGTTCCAGTTGACTTGTTAAAAGTAAATAAGAGGCGGTCGCCTTTAAGCTCTTTTCCGACCGTCTAAAAACGAAAAGATTGTCGGGCCTTTGTTGTTTCAAGCTCGTTATTGATTACAAAACGACGTGATTTCGGTCGCTTTTCTACTTTTTAAGGTCGAAGTCACTAATCATGAAAAGTACTCCTCGATTGTAATGGTCGGGCAGTTCTTTCTAGTATCGTTTTACACTTTTTCGAGCTCGAGAGACACAAATCTACGAAAAAGGACCCCCTTGGAGTTTTCTTTTCTGTGTCTTTTTCAAACTCTCTAAACATGAAAAAGACTCTGAGTTTTGCCTATGTCGGACTCGTTAAACCCTGACGACATTGGATTCGTCACCATGAAGAGACTCAAGTTTCTCCTCCCTAGGGATCATTAAATTATTACTAGGTTGGATTTGACCGAAGGTCGAACTTATATCACAAGCATATGTTATCCCCTTCAAGATTGTTTTCAAAAATAATTGGGGTACTCGCCAGCGATGGTGGGGGAAAATTTGGAAAACATCATCGATTGTCTATGGCAACTAGTTAGTCTTGAACATCGACACTTCTGCTTCTTGTCGGGTTGGGACATCCATACGTCATCATTTGGCCTTCCGCAGGTTTGGGTTGTCATTTAGCCTCATTCCATTTGATCCATGCTATCTCCAACAAGCCTCTGATCCTTTGGTACCTGAATGCTACCATCCTCCGGAGTCGTGTCGCTGACATGTTCAAGAGTATAATCCTTTTGTAGTTTACACCTTTGTCTCCTTCTCTGATACTCTATTTCACCATCTACCACTTGTTCCTTGTCTTGTGTCGTTGATGAGGGAAACATTATGGCCCTCCTGCGACAGGTCATCTCTTGTCGACATCAGCTCATCATCCAGGAGATTGATCCAGAGATCCCTTTGGTACCTTAGAGCTTACATGCCTTAATGGCAAGTTCTTCACACCTGACGGTCGACTTTCATCATTGGTCGTCGATTGAGTGATTCCACGAGTGTTCGAATTCAGCTCCTTTTTCACACTCTGTGGATTATGCTAGCTAGTACCTTGAGAACCATTGGCATTATAGATGGTTTCTCTTGCGCTTGTTAACAGTTTCCATCATTAACCGGTAATCAAGCAACTTTCTATCATGCTTGACTTCACCACCTCTATTCGCATGTTAGAATTTGTACTATGGTTGGTTGGGTTCAAGACCCCGAACTCAGATCACACACATTCAGGCTGCATGGATTGGTTCGTGATTACATGACTCATTGATGGATGGTTGCGACCATACCTGAGTCTTCCTGGATGGCTGCGACCATACCTTTGTCATTATCATGGTCTCATTAGCTGGATGGCTGCGTCCATACCACAGACCTAGTTCATATGTCTTTCGAATGGCTGCGTCCATGCCTAGACGACATGTATTTCACTATCAGAGATATCAGTTGTAATTGTGCCTACAGGTTCTTCTGGATGGTGTTCCAGCTCAGTCAGTTTAATAAAGCATTTCACCCCTCCCACTCTCTCGGGCTTCATACTTTGGGGGGCATCTATTACACAGTAATTTATCACATCTTTCACTCCCAGTCTTCTCACTATGTCCTGTGTCCAAGTCAAACATGTTCGTGACAGACAAATGCTCTCCTATGCTACCAATTGACCCACTTTTCCTAAGTTATCTGCCTCATCGCAGATATAGGCTTAATAAATGCGCTGAAAGGTGCGCATGAACAGTCCATTCACACTACCAACGCGGAAGTACATCTAATTCCCGCGATGGCCCGATTTCAAGCATCAATGTGGGGCTATGTGTTTCCTTCAGCAATGATCTGACTAGTTGTACTGATCACTTGCGATGTCAGTGCTGAAACTCAGTTTTGTGCCCGCGATGATCCAGATCGGGTGAATTTGTTCCAACAGTCGGCCTTCCAGATGACTCCAGACCTGGTTGTTGGCCTAGTTTATGTCGCCCTTCCCTCCCTGGTGTGGCAGTTCTGTCAATTGTGCTACCTTCCTTGATGATAAGCTCTCTCTTTCACCTTTCATGGAGACTCCTCCTATTTAAACTCTCACCATTGATATGCATTGCTAGTTTCGGATAGTTGGCTAGTTGAGCAGTGTTGTGAGTGTTTTGTGAGTTTGCTAGATAGCTGGTGTGAGTGTGGCAAGTGTGGGATTGTTATAGCTTGTGGAAGGTTGTGAAGTGCCCTTAATCTTGTGTAAAACTTATGAGTGAGAGATATCTTGTATGTTGGGAGATCCATCTCTAAAGAGTGAATGCTTGAAGAACATGTTGGTTGGACCCTTCTGAGAAGGCTTGTGACGTCAAGACTTTGGTTGTAAGCTGACTCTTATTTCATTATTAATGCAATCAATGATGCTTTCCTATGTCTTGTATGTAATGTACTTGATAGCTCATGACTTCTTGACTTTGTGAGTAAATGGTTCATTGTTGTATCCGATTACGTGCTTTGTTGTATTTCCTTTGCTTTGTTTCAGGTTGATCACTCATTGAGGAGAAGGAAGCGGAAGCTGGAGCAGCGCAATGGAACTCCATCGACCACTGGTTGAGGTAGGCCTCCAACTTTAACTATTTAAGGAAATTTATTATTGATCTATCCTTGTTTGTGACTAGACCCACTCTAGGGCTAGAGTGGTTGCCTCTGTCCGCAAAGGGAACACTTTCCTGCATTATAGAACTGGTGGAGGGTACCCAAGCCAACGCTCTAGTGGACTTCTGTGTGGCTGATCCGACCTCTCCCGGAGTTAAGAATGTGGAATTTGGCCCAGAAAGAACCTTAAAGATCAACTCATCCCTATCTCCCTCTCAAGAGAAGGAGCTGTGTAGCTTATTGAACCACCATTTGGATGCTTTCACCTGGAGCTATAAGGAGATAAAAGGATTCCATCCTTTGGTTTGTACCCATCACATTTACATAAAATAAGATTGCAAACCGGTCAGGCAGCCTCAGAGGAGAATGAATCCAGCCCTTAAGGACATTGTCAAAGAAGAACTGCAAAAGATGTTGGATGCAGGATTCATCTACCCCATCTCTAACAGTGAGTGGGTCTCTCCTCTAGTGCTTGTGCCCAAGAAAAACGGGAAGTGGAGAATCTATGTAGATTACCGAGAACTTAACAAAGCCACCAAGAATGACCATTTCCCTTTGCCTTTCATAGATCAGTTGTTAGATGGACTTGCAGGGAAGAAGTTCTTCTCTTTCCTAGATGGGTTCAGTGGGTATAATCAAATCCAAATCAGCCCGGAGGACCAAGATAAGACCACCTTCACTTGTCCATGGGGTACCTTTGCCTACCGGGTCCTTCCCTTTGGGCTATGCAATGCTCCTGCCACTTTCCAGAGAGCAGTACTGAGCATATTCGTGGAGCTGGTTCATGATTCAATAGAAATCTATATGGATGACTTTACTCCTTATGGGTCCAACTTCCAAGAAGCGTTGGCTAACCTAGGAAAAGTTTTAACCAAGTGTATTGAGATGAACATGTCCCTCAGTCCCAAAAAATGTGAATTCCTGATGACTGAAGGGACCATGCTAGGTCATACAATTTCTTAGCAAGGATTACAGGTGGATCCCAACAAAATTGCTATCATCCAAAAGGTTCCACCTCCTCAAAAGGTAAGAGGTGTCGGAGTTTCCTAGGCTTAGCTGGATATTATAGAAGATTCATTAAAAATTTCAGTAAGCTAGCCTCGCCATTGTTTGGTCTTTTGGGGAAAGATGTTGAGTTTATATGGACTGACAACTGTCAAGAGGCTCTGGATGAGTTGAAAGATAAGCTAGTAACCGCCCCAATCTTGAGAGGTTCAAACTGGGCCCTACCTTTCCACATCCATACTAATGTATCGAACAAAGCCATAGGGGCAACCTTGGGACAAGTTGAGGAGAAACTGCCATATGCCATCTACTTTGTCAGCATAAACCTGTCCAAGGCGGAGTTGAACTATACTGTAACCGAGAAAGAGTTCTTGACCGTAGTCCATTCCCTAAACAAGTTCAGACACTACATCACTGCTTATCAAACATTTGTACACATTGATCATGCTATGATTAGATATTTAATGAATAAACCTTATGTAAATGCTCGTATCATTAGATGGTTATTTTTGTTGCAACAATTTGATTTGACCATTGTTGACAAGCCAGGTAAGGAAAATGTTGTTGCTGACTTTCTGTCTAGACTAGATTTGCCTGCAGGTGAAGAAGGGACGGTAGACGATCAAATGTCGGATGAACACCTGTTTGCTATTTCAGTACTCTCTCCATGGTTTGCTGATATAGAAAATTACTTGGTTTCCACACAGGTCCCTCTGCACCTATCCTCAAAAGAGAAGAGCAAAATTGTGAGGAAAAGTGCAACCTGTTTAAAATTGAGCCGGATCAGATCTTGAGGTGTTGTGTTAGGCAGGAGGAAGTTTTTGACATTCTCCTAACCTGTCACGATGGGCCCTATGGAGGCCACTTTGCAGCAAAAAGGACTACCTTCAAAATTCTACAGGCAGGCTACTATTGGCCCACTCTTCATCAAGATGTCAAAAGATACATCAGCCAATGTGACCGATGTCAGAGGATGGGGAAACCGACTCCAAGGGATGAGATGCCCCTCCAACCTCAAGTGACTTTCGAGCCATTTGAGAAGTGGGGCATGGAATTTGTGGGTCATATCAATCCTCCTTCAAAGCAGAAGTCTTACATCATTGTGTGCACGGATTACCTAACAAAGTGGGCAGAGACAAAGGCAATCAATGCAGCAACAGAAGGAAAAGTGGTTCATTTTCTGAGGGAAAATATCTTCTACAAGTTTGGCTACCCAAGGGAATTAGTCACAGATCAGGGAAGTCAGTTTACCTCTAACCTGATTGAAGACTTGCTCGCTCATCAGAAGATTAAGCATAGGACTTCCACCCCTTATCATCCGCAAGCAAATGGGCAGGTGGAAGTCACTAACAGAGATTTGGAAGAGATTTTGACTAAAGTAGTGAGTAGCAACAGAAAATATTGGGCAGATCGCTTGGTTGAGGCTACCTGGGCCTACAACACCACTTGGAAAACTACAACAGGTTTCACACCTTATGAGTTGGTCTACGGGAAGAAGGCTTTGTTGTCCATAGAATTCGAGTACAACACATTGAGGTTGGCAGCTCAGCTAGACCTAGACCTCAGCCATGCACAACAGGAAACATTACTACAGCTGAATGGATTGGATGAACAAAGAATGCAGGCCCTCCTCCACTCAAAAGTGGTCCAACTCCAGAGAAAGATATGGCATGACCGGCACCTTAACGAAAAGCAATTTCAACCAGGAGATTGGGCGCTGCTATATGATTCAAGATACAAGGATTTCAAAGGAAAGCTGAAGACAAGGTGGCTAGGACCATATACAATGGAGAAATGCAACGATAATGGTTCAGTTCTCATCAGGACTATTGATGATGAAGCCATCCCCATGCTCGTCAATGGGCATCGATTAAAAATCAACAGGAAACCCCTTTCTAGGTAGGAGTTCATTGAAACTTTGGATAAGTCAGTGTTGGTAGTGGAGCAAGGCCCTATCTCTACTCCACCCACGCCTTGATCATAAAAAAAAAAAGAGAGAAAAAAAAATAATAATAATAATAAATAAAAAAAAAGGGAACAAAAAGATCCTTGGGTGAAAACCTCTTAGAGGCGCCCAGGGCAGGCAGTGAGGGTGAAAACCTCTTGGAGGCGCCCCAGCTGTCTCTATCTCTCTCTCAAAAAAAAAAACAATAATTTATGTGAAAAATTGCAGGTTGCAGGTCGCACAAAACAAGGACAGAGGTCGGCTTCAGGCCGCAGGCACACCTCACAAGCACTTCCTCCATGACCACCCCCCTCTCCTAAGATTTGATCACATTCAGGTCATGATTTCACCTTCTACAAGAAGTTATGGGCCTTCTACAGGAAGTTTTGTAGCTTCTACAGGAAGTACTGTAGCTTCTACAGGAAGTTCCTCTAGACCCTCCAAACAGGTCATAATTGATCTTGAGAAAGAATCTAAAAGTTGGAATCTGCCCGATAGGTCTATGAGCACCCCTGTATCCATCCATCATCATATGCCACCATGTTGCATCTCTTTGCACCTCTGTTGCACCCATCCTGTTATTTATTCCTGCACAGTCACACAAAAAAAACCTTGTTTTCTTCATATTGCCAGCAAGAATTTTTAGTAGCAAAATAAGCAGTAGTGTCTTGCTCACCTTACCTGTCAATCTCCATCTGGACTCCTCATCAGCCAAATCCCTCGTCAGCAGTATGGCCCTACTCATTAGCTTGCATCACAGGAGGAGAAGCAGCTACAAGACATCCTACAAAAATCCTGTAGCAACTGATCCATCTGGAAGACATACTCTGGAGACTGGGATAGCCGAAAACGACAAAGGAAACATGCAAAGGGCTCATCTTGAACGTGAAAATATTGTCAACAGCCAAAGCCAAGCGAGCCTGTGCATGCAGCGTCAACGAACGAGGGAACGGGTTCCAAAACATGTGCATGCAGCATCAAAGAACGAGGGAACGGGTTCCAAAACCTGTGCATGCAGCATCAACACACGAAGGAGTGGTTCCAAGACCCGAAGTATGCATAACGTGGCCATGACCACACAGGTAAGTGTCTAAACTCATTCGTCAATTGCATAAACTATATTTCAAAAGTTGCATGCCTATGGAAATGGTTTGGATTAAAGGTAATCGGTGGCCAGTCAACTGGCCACCCTCAGCCAGTTACATAGCCTCGTGATATCTGAACAAACCAGTTACATAGCCTCGTGAGATCCAAACAAGCTAGTTACATTCAAAATTGCCAATCAGATGTGCAGCCAACACGTGTGGAGTGTCCATTCAAGGAAAAATCGTCGGGACTCATAGTGGTGGCTGCGGTTAACAGCAGAGGGGAGGTGATGGCACTCATAGATATGCAGAGAAATTATGGGTGTGACGTTGGATCAACGGTCCGGTCTGGTCACCTCATTCGCTCACCACACATCACACCGAAATTAAAAGATGCTCTACTGAAACTCACACCACCTTCTGTCATTTTGAACTTGCAACGTCCTCAACTGGAGTACGCGTCTGCTGCTTCCCAAAAACTGTTAACCATCGTCCTTCACTGGATCTTCTACCTGTTTCTGAAAATCTCCCGTGTATTGGGCTCGCTCAAACGCGCAATGACATTCTACAGGAACCGGGGGGGGGTCTTCTACAGGAAGAGTCCTACAGGAAATACTGCACAGCTTTCCGGAGCAGAGAAGCCTGGGATTTTTCTTCAGCGAATTAGGAGCACCAAATGAGGTAGGCTCACTGCTCTATGCATGGTATGTTTTGAAAAGGTGGTGAATTGAATAGTATCAAATTGGGGACTCCGAAAAATCTGCCTGTGAATTAAAAGAAAAGCAGTTGCCTGTGTATTGAACTGGGTTTCCCAGTTGTTTCTGCATCAAGATTCTCCTCCACGTTTCCTGTTTCTAAAATTCTCCTGTAGGAAAGATATGCAGCTGTGAGGGCCAGCCTGTGGATGAAAATTTTAAATTTACATATCTGAATGTGTGTTGAGAAGAAAACTAGGTCTCTATCCTTTGTCTGTAAAAATAGAATTCTCCCTTCCATAAACAGATAGCTGAGTCACAACAGTCTTGAAACCAGGGAATTGTTGTTAATTGATATTGAACAACCGAGGAATTCTTCCTTGAGTCCAGGGGGGAAACTATAAACAACATTCCCTTTTCTAACCAAAGCATAAAAAAAGGAGCACTCTCCCCATGCCAGGGGGTTTCATAAGAAAAGAACCCTCGGACTCCAGCAAATTGCACGAGCATCCTGAGGTGGTGAACCTTTTCACACGGGCCAATTGGATGCCATTCTTTAACAAAATCCAGGGTCACGATGAGGAGATAGCTAAAGAATTTTTAATGTCCCTAAGACCTTAATCAAAGACACAGGCCACAGTTAGTTTCAGGGGTCTGTCCCTAGAACTCACACCTGAGCTCATCAGTCGAGTTACCAGTCTACCATTAGGGCTCCCTTGGAGCAAAGAAGAGAGAGCATTAGGCCAAGCTGCCAAGAAAGCATTCTTTCTGCGTGGGGAACATCCTGTAGAAGACAAAAACGGGTTGAGGAGACCCAGCTTGCCTCCTCTATGGAGTGAAGTCAATTTCCAAATCATGAAGTACATTACCTGTGAAGGAATATTTAGCATCGTCTACGGTTATCATTTCAGGCTATTGTGTGAACTTAGACATGGAATTGATTTACCTCCAACAATGAAATTGAGCATTCCCTATTTTCTTCTTTAGGCACTAATTGAATGTGCTACAAAATTGAATGAAGGGATCTCGGATCAGCTGGCCCATCATGGGCTCACCAAACTCTTAGTGGAAGATTCCCTGCACACCTACATTGTTCCCATATCTTGGGAAATCTTTTGAAACATGTCTAGGGGTGACCACATTAAAATTTTGGTTGAAAATATCACCCCATCCAGCAGTGAGGAAGGAGAACACATTGAAGAAGGTGATAAAACCAATGGTGAAGGAATGCAAGACCTTCAAGCACAGCAAGAACAGAAAGGAAAAGGAGAAATGGGCCAGGTCGCTGAGCCTAAAACAGAGGTGCAGGCAACAGCACAAACACCATGGGAAAAGAGAATGCGGAGTAGGGCTGAAAAACCCCAACTGAAGGTTGTCACAGCCAAAGCTGACACACAAAAATAAAAAGAAAAGACACATCCTGAAATAGCAGCAACACAGGCAGAAACAGTTGACACAGGGGCTTTTACAGGAAGTAGAGAAAAGGAAAAGCAAGAGGAGAAATCGCCCGAGACATTGGCAAGAGAGGCAGCAGCTCTGCTTGATGCTCTAAGCACAACTCCAAACCAAAAAGGGAAGAGAAAAAGGCAAACTTCCATGTACTTTAAAGCAAGGAGGAGCACATGGATCAAAGCAGGCAGACCCCAGCCTCAATCAAAGGTGTCAATTGTCATTGAGGACACAACACCTAAGCCAAAAGAAGAGTCCCCTACAAAGATATCCATCACCTACGAACGAGGAAGCCCAAAAACTTCCACCTGGAGAGAGAAAATTAGGCTGGTGGACTCAAAGACAACTCTACAGGAAGTTGAGGAGTCTCTACAGGAAACTCTAGCTAAGTTAAGGGAGACCAAGAAACTGGAGGGAAAGGCGGCCAAACACTCACAATCAAAGGAAAAGACAGAGAAAATATTGGAACCAAGCCCTCAGCCTAGCTTGGGCTCATACTATAACCTGTTAGAAGCCGGGAAGATAATTCCCCAGAAATTTACGGTGCAACTTTTCTTTGCATTGGAAGAAGAAAGGATTAGGACTCACACTTGGATGAAGATTGCTAAATCCAAGGGAGTGGTAGACATAGGCCACCTGGAAGAACAACTCAAGAAATCAAGAAAGGAATTGTCTATGGTTAGGCATGTGGAGAGCAGTCAAAGGGCCAAACTACAGGAAGAGAATGAGCTGTTGAAACAGTAGCTATAGCGTCAGGGAAGTCACAGGGAAGATAGGCCCCCCATCTGGGGAGAACAGCAGCAACAGGAAAAGCCTCCAACAGACAAAGAAACCTCAGATGAACCGCAGAGAGAGGACAGTCTGCAGGCTGAGGTTGAGGCACTAATGAAGCAGCTACAGGAGCAAGAGTTACAGGCAGCAGGGAAAATCCAATCTCTAAAACAACAGGTACAAGAAAAGGAAGCCCAATTGGCCTGCATGGCCAGCTGGGCAGTAGAAGCTTTGCAATGTCGATAACCCGCCAAGTCATATGCCTTGTACCTTCAAGATCAATGGTTGCAGTTCCAGATTAACACCTTGGCCCAAAGGGGCACCATTCCATTTCAAAATTACCATCAATTCATGGCTTTGTGTGACAGTAGCTCAGCAGAGGATAAGACCAAATTATCAAAGTTCTATTTACACAACTTGGCCCTTCCTAACATGAACCTGTGGGACCCCAACACTGTAGTGGGAGATGTGCAACTTATGGCCATGGCCTCTTGGTTAAATCATGAGGAGAAAAGGGCAGCAGAGATTCATTTATCTCATGAATAGGGAGCTAAGCGAGCCACTTATGATCAGAGCAGAACCGGAGAATCCCTCAGCCTTAATGTATGCCCACCAGCACCTGGCCAATAATCCTCAGGCTCTACCAGATTACATTGAACGAAAAGCTCAAGCTATTGCCCATTTTGAGGACATGGAGAGATTGTTGGGAGATAATTGCATTCATGCTTGCACAAGGAGGTGGAACACATTGTCCCAAAGTCTGAAGATAAGAGAATATCACTCCCCAACAAGGATGAGGGAGGCCTTGGAAAGAGTACCCCTCTATAAACAGTCAATGCAAAATCTGCAGGCCAACTAGATCAGCCTAAAGTACAGTCCTTCCTTGCTCTTAGGACTGCTGGAAGGAGACAAAGAAGAAAAGGAACACAGGAAGTGGGAGGAAGTAGAAAAAAAGCAGGATTTCATGACAAGGAAGAAGACATCACCTCGGAAACCTAGGATGTGAGAGAGGCGGTCAAAGCAATCAAGGATGATGAGTTGGATTAGTTGCTCAGAGGATGAGCAACCCATTTAGCAGGGGGTGATGATGAACCCAAAAATTGGGTAACTTATTGGGCTCATTTTGCCTAATTGTTCTTCATCAATCCACTATTTTTCATAGTTTATGCATGCTTTTGGGTATATTTATGTTAGTTGAACGAATGAGAATAGTCACTTGACCAAGAAGGCTAACATGTGGTTATTGCAGATTTTTGGACAAATTTTGGACCAATGCCAAGCATTTATGAGCTAGATGACAGGCAAGCAAGTGGGAACAAGGGTGAAGATTCATAGGAAGGGTGTCTCCTGCACTAAATGGCCCCTTCCTCGAATTCTCCACCCTCAGCTCGGAGTTCAACAGGCCACCGAAAATGATTCCAAAGGGTAGTCGAGTAGTTTTGTGTAAAATGATTGATCACGAGTAGTTTGAGCAGTCGATCCCCTTGATTTAAGGAGGGTTGTTGGAGGCCCTCGTAGTGTATAAGAAGGAAGGCTTCCAGCCTTCGTAAGTTACTTTTGGAACATTTGTATTTTGCACTCTAGTGCTACTCCGTTTTCTTGCTCATTTGTGGAGCTTTTGTTGTAAACATTTATGTGACATGGTTATTTTCTAAATAATGGAGATCAGTTTCATTTTGCTTCAGTTCTGAGCTTCTTCTTAGGAGCCTGTAGCTCTTGGGATTGGGCCCAACCCAAGTTCCAAGACCTCCTCTGTGTACTGCTATATGTTTTTTTGCTGCCTTTAATTAATTTCTGCTAGTAGGTTACAATCTTGTTTGGTTATTTAGTTCATTTTTTATGATTACAATAGCTTTTCATGTTTCAAGTGGTTTAACAGGTTGGTAACAGAAAATATCTTCTAAAAAGGCCATCAAGCAACCCCTGATCTCACCTCTCCCTCCTTGGGACCATGAGCGAAGACCAAGGTGTCCTTGCTACCATAAAAACATTGTTCTTGCTTCTTCATGCAATTTCTAGTGTTAGATTCTTAGTTGCAAAAGTTGGTACCAGTTGTGATTACATGCTAAGATCCATTCTTGCTTGGTTTTCATAGTTGTTTTACATTATTTGCTGCCAATAAACTTATGTTCATCATGCTTATGGTTTCTAGGTCAAATTAGGTCAAAATAGCTAGATCTTTGGTTTTCTTAGTCTTTGTTGGTTAGTTTTGGAAAATGACATGAAAATCGTCTATGATACCTCCTCTCCTACCCTTACCCCATCAATGCAACCTGCTTCATCCTCTAACTCAGATTCTTGCCTCTCATTTGCCACGTTTTCTCACTTTGCCCTAGTTCCTACTTTCTTGCGCAACATTGCTTCTCCCATCTTCGAACCAACCCAATCGCCTTAACCACTCTTCATCCCCAATCACCAAGTCCTAGACCTCCTCACACACTTATCTCACCTCCATACCCACTTCTTCACCTTTCTTCCACCATCAACCCTCCAAAATTCCCTTTCGGAACATCCTGTAGAAGCTACAATACATCTTGTAGAACCCCTACAGACTACCTGTAGAAGCTCACGAGAGCGGTTTCTTGAGATCCGATCACTGTGAAACTCTCTAGAAGGGTGCTAGGGACCCCTTAGGCCCTCTTCTCATCTTCCCAACCTCCTACAAGCATTTCCTTTCATCAATCAACCTCTGCATAGTCAAAAACAGTTAAAGTACATGCATAATAATTCTGCCAATTTACTCAAAAATACAAAAAGATGTTTCTTTTCATATTTCACTTCAGAAGTAGCTTAAACACATGCGCTTAACCTTCCAAAGAATCAATGGCATCTTTTTCAGTAGCTTCCATCCTTTTTCTTGCATCAGTAGGGTTAGTCGGTAACACTAGGGTTTGCATTTCCTTTCAGCTTTTAGTTTCTTTATGCAAGTAGATTAGCCGCCTTTGAGTTAGCTTTCATCCATAATAGTTAAAAGCTTCTTCTAAGAGCTCATAGAAGTTGGCTTAAGATCCTAGCGGACTTGTGCCAGCTAATCAAGTGACAGCCACGGCAAGAGCTAGTACTTGTGCATACAACATCGTCGCTTCCAAGTTTGTTACGAACTACCGGGTTGATAAAAGTAAAGAAGGGAGCCCTAGGAGTTGCACCATTATTACTGCAATACTGGAGCCCACCAATTTTGTTGTCAAGGATCTCTTTTCCAATCATCAATAGCTAGGGTTCATTGAGAAATTCAAGAGATTCGATGATGAGATTGCTCAGGAGTTTGTTGTAGACCTCTAGCCAGCAAGGGGGATAGTTGGAAATAAGAAAGAAGAAGTTGGAGGAAATAACCTCCATCAAATATAAGGGAAAGCAACCATATACCCCACAAAAGAGGTCAAGTACCAAATGGAAGAAAACCTGTAAGCATACCATTAAACTACAAAAAATAATCTACAGTGCTACAAGAAAGAACAGGAAGTCTAAGGAATGCTTTGTACATAAACCCTTGGTACCAAAAGATAGTCCAAAGAATGGGGATCATTTGGATTGGACTCAAGTTTAGTCCTCCTATACTGTTGAGCTTGCAATAAAACAAGGAATAGACAGAAGAACAAAGAGAATGGGCAGAAGAAGGCATCCCTTTTGAGGTGGCTTTGGATGTCAAAGAGGCCACCAGGGCCATGAATGAGGTACAATTAAGAGACTAAGTTTCTCATAAGATGTGCAACACTTTTAGTAGGGGGGTATGATGGGCCTTCCAAATAGGTATAATTCAAGGCCCATCTGACCATCGTTCAACGCATTTAACCTCCCTTTTTGCATTTGATCACATATTTTTGAGTTATAATGTGTTAATTAGGAAGGTTTAGAGATAATTATATATTATGTGCGTAATATTATTTATTCTGCAGAATATTGATTAAATTCTGAAGATCTGTAGAATGAGAGGATTTTGGGACTTTCTCCCTACCACAGGATGCTACAGGATGGAATAATAAATTAATATCATATCATGGAATTATTGACATATTTTGGAGTTTCACTGATTGAGAAAATTTAGGGATGTGTTCTATGATATAAGAGAAGCTAGAACTTAATATTTAATGAAGATTGCTACTGTTGGGAACCAAATCCACTTTTTGAGGGATTTTGGAGGGGAAAGTTTCCCCCTTTCAAGAAGGATGATTACCCATCAATTTGTATAAGTACCAATTCAAATTAGACTCTAGGGGCATGGATTTTTTAGTCTTATTATGAATAAAATTTGTTATTTAGCAGTTCTACTTTCGTTTCCAACAGGGATGTACTTTGGTTGATTCTAATAATGAAGTTTGGCATCATTTTCAGCTTTTAAGGCTTAGTTTCCTCCATAGGACTAAGTATCCTTGGGCTTGGCCATTCCAAAAGTCTTAGATCCTTGTTTTACAATTTCTTTATCTTCTTTGAATGCATTGTTTACTTGCATCTCTTATTCTTGCATTTCCTATTTCTACACTTAGTATTCATGCTCAATTTGTTGTAGGTTGGATTGGTTATATGAATGAAGTAAGTGGTTTTATACATCATTTATAAAGTTACAACTATGGTTCATCCTTTTAACATCTCTACACAGTCATATTCATCATTGAGCTACTTGGATTGGTTTACTAGTTCACAATTCTGAAATTTCTAGAAGTATCCTATAGAAAAACAGTAATAAATTTATGTTGAATTTTACCACAAGTTAATGAGCTTATTTCGAGTTGATTCCAGTTTGATTGAAGCCAAAAATCATCCAAATTAGTAAAAAAAATATGTCATAGAAATCTCACTTGATTAGCTTAGGCATTTGCGTTACTAGTTCATTGTTCTGAAATTTGTGTTTTTTAGTAGTAAATTTCTGTTGAATTTTAGCATGTGTTAATGAAGATATTTCAAGTTTATTACACTTGGATTGAAGCCTAAGAACATTGAAATTGGTAATAAAATTTAAGCCATAGCGTTTTCATTTGATTAGATTGGGAATTTGGCATGTTAACTCAAGAAACAGTCTTGTTGCAAGTTTCTTGTAGCAATAGAGAGTTTCTCGTAGCAGTTTGTTTTCGAGCTCCTCCCTTGCCTAGATTCATCCAAATTCATGGTAGTAGTAGATTTATAGCCTATGAATGATCTAATACCACTTTGGTTGAGTTTAGGCTTGGTTAGGTCACCATTTAGCTTTTACATTTCTTGCTTCTTGAATGTTGATTTCTGCAACTAGTCTAAATTTCCTTTCCCGCAATTTACTTCAAGCAAAGTGTGATTTCCTTCTTGCAAGAGTAATCTTGGACTTTCCTTTACTACAAATAGAATATATTTCCTTTAATTCCATTTCCTTTCCATCAAGATATATTAGATTTACTCGGTTGTCATTGTGCTTTACATTTTTGCAAATAGAATGGATTTCTTTTTCTTTTATTTACTTTCGAGCAAAAGTAGAATAGGTTTGCGTATTGGTATTTACCTTTTGCAACTTATGACTAAAAACCTACCTAATTATTTTCTCATTTGAAGTTGTTTCATTTCATTCTTTACCCTGCATCAAAGGGAGTCTGAATAAGAAGAGGAAGGTGTTTGCTACACATACAATGTCGTCCCCTTTTAAGTTTGTACGAACTTTGGATTGATAATTAAAGTTGGTAGCCTTGGGAGTTGCAACGTTCTTGTTGCAATATTGGGGCTCATCAATTCATACTATGGCATACAAATTGGATCCTCGTGCACCTTGGCGTGTACAACAAGTTTTCTACGTTTCATCCTTAAAGAAGGTTATAAGTGACAAATTCTCAGTACATACTATATTTCTAGAACTTGATGAGGAAGGAAAAGTCATATTAAAGCCTAAAGTAATCACGGAAACAAGAATTAGGCAACTATGGAATTAATCAATTTTAGAGTATCTCATTAAGTGGAAGAACTTACCTATTGAAGATTCCACATGGGAGATGTTAGCCTTGGAGGTGTTTGGCCCAAAAATGGACCCAAAACACTCCCAAATTCTCCAAGGTTTGCTTAAAATCATGCCAAAGAATCCAAGTATGCCCCAAAAGTCTTCAAAATCCTCTTAAGGATCATTCAAAGTCAAAACCATCGCAAGAGAAGAGCCCTTGGAAGGGCATAAATACACTATCGGGAGGCAAAAACACTCCAAAACCATGAGAAAACCAAAATTGTAGACTTAACAGTCCAAATCCACGACAGTCGTTCGATCTGGCCGATCAATGGTCTAGATCTAATCGGTGGATTGCATCGGCATATCTGATCGGCACAAGCAGGCAGTGGCAATCGGCGCAAGACACCGCCGATCAGCGATCGCCGATGATCGGATCGACGGGTCGCAATCGGTGGAGGCAAGTCAGAGGTTATCGGCGCAGACAGTATGCAATGAGCAATCATAATTGGTGATTCAACGAGGACCGTCGATTGCACATGCAGATCGACGGTCCACATCGCATCGGTGGATCGCATCGGCGGAAACCAAGGGGCGATGGCAATGGTGATAAGCAATTAAACGAGGATTGTCGATCGCGCACACAGATCGACGGCCCACATCACATCAGCAGAAACCAAGGGGCGATGGCAATGGTGATCGACGATTAAACGAGGACCATCGATCACGCACACGGATCGATGGCCCACATCGCATCAACAGATCGCAATCGGGAAAACCAAGGGGCACAGCCTTTACATGTATATGTGCGCGATGCGATAAGACCCAGACCCGATGGGTTTCAAAAGCAAAATCTATAATCTTTCACATCCACCAAACCCCATTTTCAATGTATTTTTGTGTGTTTTCGTTGTATAAACAAAATACAAAGGAACTTTGGGGCAGTGCGATAGCGATGAAGCCTAGACCCGAAAGGGTCTAGGAAGTGAAATCTATAATATTTGAAGTCCAGAGGGGGGACCATTTGCAATATATTTCCAATGTTTTTTGCGGATTTCCAAAATACAAAGAAATACACAGGCCAAGCCAAATGCAACTTGTGATGGCAATGAGGGTAGACCTAATGGATAACTAAACCATATTTTAGGGCTTTTTGAAGTCCAAAATACACAGTGATGGGCGGGAATTTGCAGTGTTGCAGTGTTTCATTGTTTATAACCAAAACAGTCATAGTTTGCAGTTTAAAGGGAAACACAAAGGCCTGAAGAGCTATTTCGTCATATAATAGCGCCCAAGATACAGTTTGCCGGGAAACAGAGCCTGTAAAGCGAAAAGAGAAGGGCCACAGCACGCTGCAGCCTGAAACAGAATGATCTTGGAGCATCTCTGACATGAGAGAGCTCCCAGACAGCGCAGCTTTCCCAAAACAAACATAATCAATTATGGGGCATCTCTAGCATGGGAGAACTCCCAGACAGCTCAACAAGCTACCCAAAATATCTTAAAGCAGTTACTCTTCTGTCAGGAGAGGAAAACCGCCAATCCATGCCTGCCTATTGAGGGAATCAATTAGTTAAACAAGACAGAGGGATAGATTAAGACACCTGAAGCCTCAAAAGGCTCAAGACCATTGTAAACAGCTATAAAGAGCTGAAAACAAGATGTAACAAGGGTTCAACTTCTGGAGACTATTGAGACTTTGCTAGTCAAGATTCTCATTTTCATTCCAACAATATAAGCTTATTTTACTATTATATGTTCAATGTCCATTTTCTCTTATGTTCGAAGCTTGCACTTGAACAGGTTGTTCATGTTTCTTCTGTGTATAATGCCAAATAACTGTCATCTTATCTCTACGTTGATAAATTAGATTTGCAAGCTTCTTTTACTTCCTGTAGTTGGCCATTGATATGTGTTTATATATGTATCTGCTGGTATAGTAGGTATTCTCCATCCATTCATTAAATCTACAAACTATTGAGCATTAATGGTCTAAAGCCTTGTAAAGCTGAGGGTGTTCATGCATGTCTTGAGTAAAAACAGAGTTGAAATGGTTATCCAACTTGATCCGAACCATCATTTATTACAATAGTTCAGAGAACACTATTTAATATTACATGTTACCAGGCATTTTCGATTTACAACCTAGGAGAGTTTCCTGGAGTGCTAACATTAATTGGCGTTGTTGCCGGGGAGAGGAAACTGAAGCGCAGCTTCCCTGGGAAATGACACACACCCAACTTTGATGATAGACAAAGTCTGGGCACATTTTTTGTTGTAATCATCTATCTGGAAACTCTACTGGAGGCCGAACCTCTTGGCGACTCCACTTCATAATTTTGGCTCAGTTTGTGAGGCATACTCAGAGAAATCCTCATAAATCGCAAGCTGACCCAGTACCTGTCCTGGAAAATACCATCAAGGAGAAGAAAGTATTGCAAAAAGGAGCATCGGGTTTAGGTAAACCTAAACAATATTCTATATCTCTTCAAGAAGATCATGCAATAGAACAAATACATGTTGAGAGTACAGATTCAAATACTAGCAGTGAACAAAAGCTCTCAGAAATTCATAAAGCTCCTTATTCTTTAGTTTCTCCTTTTGTTGTTAGCCCAAAGGGAACCTCACCTCCTATTCACCATACTCCTTTTGTCTCGTCAGTCACTCCTCCACCTTCTGTCATTCAGACTTCTAGTACTCTTTTAGTCACCACAGTTATGGTAGGTCCGAAAGCACCCACCAAAATGGAAAGAATCATAGCTGCTAGGTATGGACCTCTAATACTGCCCACTCCTTCAAATGCTATGCCCACTGGAGAATATCATAAGTATATGCCTAAGTTCACTGGGATTGAAGGTATCACTGTTGAAGAACACCTTCAGTCATTTTATAGCTATGCTAATAACCTAGATGTTAGTGAAGATGATGTGTGGATGAGAGTCTTTGTCCAAATCCTGGATGGGGAGGCTAGAAAATGGTTCAAAGAACAAGCCCCAAGATCTATAGTGGATATCGAAGCTTTAGATGATACATTCCTAAAACATTGGGGGGATAAGAAGGATCTCCTCTATTACCACATTGAGTTTGGGAACTTAAAGAGAGAAAATGGTGAAGTGTTGTCCGATTTTAATAAGAGATTTAACCGCATATACAGCAAGATACCAGCTGAAGTGAAGCCCACTACTACCTTTGCTAAACTCACCTATGCTGATGCTTTTGATTCTGACTTTTGCCTATTGTTGAGAGAGAGGTGGTGTGCTACTTTGGCTGACATGCAGGATGCAGCCTTGGAAGTAGAATCAAACATCATGGTTGCAGAAAAACTCAAGGGAAATGCTAATAGAAGAAGATAGAGGGACGAGTCTTCATCCTCCTCTGATCCTAAGATAGATAAAATGACCAAAATGATCGAGTCATTAGCCTCTGAAATTTCCAAATTAAAGGTTGAGCAGCACCCTGGGAAAGGGAGAGTTCCCAATACCTTTGCTCCTAGAAATCCAAATCCATATAGAAGAGCTAATGAACAGTTGCAGATATTGCAAAGAAGCAAAGATGCCAATGAAGACCAAAGGGTCAAGACCCCTTTCCAGAATGTAGTCATAGAGGAAGAGAAGTTTCAAGAAGATGATGAGATCCATTGCCTTGAATACAAAGGCAATGCTTCCTTTTTGACCGCAGCTGCCTATGAAAAGTCATTATGCAATGACCAAACTAACCAAGAATGGGGTGGTGAAGCTGTTCTACAAGCTAAAGATCAGCGCAGATATAATCTGCGGTCGAAGATAAATAATGCTAAGTAAACTCCAGTTCAAAGAGTTGTTGACCCTGCAGTACATCAAGCTAATAAGCAAAAACAACCGGCAGTTGATCCTATCATCCTCAAAGCTCTAGCTCATGAGGTAAGAGGCCTTGACAAGTCCCCTTCTCCTTTTAGTTTTCAATCAGAACTTCAAAAGCTAAGAATACCTATGCCTCTGATCGAACTAGTGAAAAGTGAGTCCTTCAAAAGATCTATCCTCGAAGCCCTTGAGCCTAAAGCCATCCAAGCCTCCACCGACTCTATAAATCTACAAGATGACAAGCCAGCTATCATCCTCAGCCCAAAGATTGAAAATGGTGAGGACAGCTCCCCATCATTCTATGTCTCTCTGAACATTCATGATAAAATCCTCCACAACTGCCTTTTGGACACTGGAGCTAGCCATAACTTAATGCCAAAGCCTGTCATGGACTAGTTGGGTCTCAACATCACTAAGCCTTATCATGATTTGTTTTATTTCGACTCTAGAAAAGTGAAATGTCTAGGATTAATCAAGGACCTAGCCATCACTTTGTTTCAGTTGCCTATGAAAAGCATGATGATGGATATTGTGGTAGCAAATGTACCTCCTAAATTTGGCATGTTACTTTCTAGAGGTTGGATCAAGAGACTAGGTGGATCATTACAAAATGATCTAACCTATGCTACTGTCCCAGTTTTCGGAGGTGAGAGTAAGAGATTATATAAAGAGGCACAATTGGCTTACATCATCAATAATGAGAAGAATCCCACTAATCATCCCATCTACGCTGTTGATACTGATTTTGGAGCATGTATTCTTCATATTGAAGAGTCTCAGTTAGCCTCCACGCAACTTAAAAATCCAGTTTGCCAGATCACGCAGGATGAAACCCGCAAATTTGGGGTATGTTCTTTGATGGGGCTTGCTCCAAGGAAGCTACAGGAGTAGCTGTAGTCCTTGTGTCCCCAACACAGGAATACATTCATTTGTCGTTCAAATTAGCCTTTCAGGTCACAAACAACATAGCAGAGTATGAAGCTTTGATTCTGGGTTTAAGCGTTGCTAAGGAAATGGGTATCAAAGGCCTGTAAGTGTTTGGGGATGCAGACCTCATCATTCAATAGGTAAATAAAACATTCCAAGCAAAGCATCTGTTATCACTTAAGAAACAATTTCTAAAATCTAAACATCAGTTTTATTGCAAAGGTTTAGTGTTAGTCCTGGTTTAGTTTTCCATAGTTGCTTTAGTGTCTAAGTTCTAGAAAAGAGTCTTGTTGGTATGGTTAAAGAGGGTTAACACTCCATTCTCGCCCATCACTGGTCCCACAACCCACATAGATTCCATGCATCAAATTTGTTTTAAGGTTCATATGCGCTATGAAACTGTCTAGGAGTTTTCGCAGCACAAAACCCAGTCTAGGAGTTTTCGTAGCGCAAAACCCAGAATTTGCATTGGTTGTGCTACAAAATCGGGGATTCATGCAGATCCGTAGCAAATCTCACCCAGCTGTCGAATCTATCAAAATCCGTTATTTTTACATCATCTGTTGTCGGCCTATACACTTTGCCTATCACATTCAACCGCTTATCCTCATCATTAGGGTCGTTAGGTGTCTTGGTACGCTCAGGTTGCAAGTTTCAAAAAGGAGCCAAGTATTCACAGTCATGATTATGTTTGGGTTCATGCATGAGGAGCAAATTGACAAGCGTTCAATTAGAATTCTTTGAAGATCATGCGAGGCAGCTTTCCTTATCCATTTCGAGCGAGGTAGTGATTGATTAAGAGGGTGAAAACTTCTTTAATCTTCACTTTGCAGGAATTCCGTGGAGGGGTCTACAGAAAGGAAAGATCATAGGTCAGGCAAGTGTCTAAGGAATGAACCTGGAGGCTTAGATATTATCCTAAACAACAATGAAGTTGAACGAGCCTTCAAATAGGTTGGCTGTTGGAGATTTTGCGAGAAACTGCAAGGAGGCCATATGCAAGTCACAAGGGAATTTGCTTTAAATTTCACAGGATTGAATTTGAAAGTTGGGGTGCTCGAATTACCAATCTCTCCAGAGGTTATATCTGTAGTCACTGAAATTCCAAGGGGACAGGAGAGGTGGTTTAAAAATTTCAAGTTTGATATGACTGCATGCAGGGAATTTTTGAAGCCAGAGTTCATTGATTCAGACTTAAAAAAAAATCAATGCCCAGGAGTTTTGTCAAAGATTCATATGCCAATTTACTTACCAGCATATAGAGATACTTCACCTTCGAGGGGAGGTATCATAAGGTCTATTCTTATCACTTCAAGCTTCTGCTTCATTTCACTGGAAAGATATCTCTTGATTTGCCTTTCTATTTGTTTCGTAGCTTAGGCAAAATGTGTGACAAGGTTCAGTTGAAAAAGGAATCCTGTGAAACCTCGTTGTTTCATCACGGCTTAGTCAAGTTGATCGTTTTGCATGAGTTCTAGAAAATTGATAAGGAATGGTCCATGTTTATGTTTATGTCTGGCTTCAAGGATGAAACTGGTCTCAGTCCTCAAGCTACGAAGATTTCTCCACCAACAGTTAGTCATCATGCAGAAACAAGATCAAGGAGATTCATGAAGTTGAAAGCTAGGAAACGGGTAAAAGAGCCCACGAGACCACTAGTATATCGAGACACACCCGAACAGACATTAAAGGGGAAAGGTCAGATCAAAGAAGGGGTACAAGAACAATCCACAAGAGAAACAGTCCAAAGAAGAGTAACTAGGAGCCAGATAGCTAAAGAAAAGGGCAAGATGATGGTTTCTAAGGCAACCCTGGTTTCAAAAGGAAGTCTGAACGATTTGCTTCAAGCAATAGACATTGAAGAATCTCCTATGGTTCAAGCAGACTTGATAGAAACAGGTAAAGGCAAAACCAAAAGGGCCAAAACCTCCAAAAAGCTCGAATTTGATGAACAGGTTTCTGAGTTTGTTTTTAAGCCAAGAAGACCTATGACAAGGCGTTCAAGAGAGATACAAGAGGCGCTGCCAGAAGCAAGTGAAACAGGGGAGGTAACAAAAACTCATGAAAGACCTATGGCTTCATCAGAAACATCATCACAGCTGCATAAAAACGATAGAGGTAAGGCAGTTATCTCTCAACAAGAGGAATGTAGTTTTGAAGAATTGCAAAAGAAATTGAAGTTAGCAAATCTTGAAATTGCCAAACTGAGAAAGGCCTCAAGGAAGCATGCAATCAAGGAAGCTTATTTTAATAAATTGGAGGCTTTGTGGGAAGATAAAATGATTTCAATACCCGAAGTGGTCAATTGTCATGCTCAATACTACACCTGGACAGTCCCTGCAATAAAAGAGGCAAGATACATCAGAAGGGTCAATGCAAAACTGAGAGCTCAAACCAGAATTATGAAGAGGCAAATCAAAGACATGAAGATACAACTAAGCCAGCATGAAGGACACCCTTAGCTAAAAGAAATCACACAACAAGTAAGGTTAAGTCCTAAATTTTGATAAATTACCTTTTGATGTTTACCTTGAAGAATGGTGTCTATATATTCAGTCTTGATCAGCTTCATGACAGATGGAAAAGCCATTTCAAGAAAAAGAAAGACTAAAGGAAGTTGAATTTTGGTCGTAAACTGTGTTTTTGAAATTACACAGCAGTTTTGTAGTGTGCTACGAAACTGCTGTAGGTGATGCCTAATGCACAGCAGTTTCGTAGCGCGCTACGAAACTGCTGTAGCTGCATATTATCATTTGGTGGACCAATTTTGAGTAAAAAAGGGAAGTCTTTTTGAGGAGGAGTTTCTGAAAAGGATCATTTGCAAAGTGTACACATTCAGCAAGGGCAAAACAAGTAGAGGAAGGACATCCATGACCTCTAAGCTATATGTTATGAAAGTGGTCATTATTTCATAGCTAGTATTAATTCATAATGCTTTGGACACCATTAAAGAAGTTTTGTCTTAACCCGTGTATATGAGAAAGGTCTACCTTGCGTGGAAAACAAGATAATCCAATGCATTTTTGTCCAATTAAGAAAAACAAAAGGGATAACTGATTTCGAAGATCCTTGTGGAGGCCAAAAGCAGAAAAACAAGAGCAGTTTCCTAATTTCCAGGAACAGTACAGGGATGTGGCATCAAGGGTCAGCAGGCAGTTTCAAACCATCACCACAGCTAAATTGAAGAAGTCCATTTGTCAAAGAACGAGTTTGAATTGTAATCAATGCTACTACCAACATGATGAGGAGTTATACTCCTAGTTGTTTTAGGTCTCTAGAACTGCCAGTCAACAGTCAGTTACATTTAATAGTTAGTTTTGAGTATCAATAGGTGTCATAGTAGGAAGAATTTGAATTCCCCTCATGCTGGAGGAGGAATCTCAGTTATGTAAAGAAAACTATATATAGGAGGAATGGGAATGTACCAGGGGTTGAAATTTTTCAGAAAAACTCCCATACTGTGCTTTGTGTAATACTCTGTTTTAAGTAATACAATATTTGGCTTTGCTTCTCAGGAATCAGAAGGAATTCAATGTTCAGAATATCTTGTATAGTCCTCTTCTCATTATCTATAGTTGTATGAATGTGTGATTACTTAGAAATCACTTATTGTGCTCTAAATTCCTTCATACATTTATAAATTGTGTTGTCCTATATGTTTCTGATGTGTTCTCCATGTGTTGAATTCTGGATGCCCTGACTTGTATGTAAAGCTAACATTACTATCATACTGAAGCATTTTTTACTCCATAAGCCCAATAAATATTTTCTAATTGTGTTTCAACCATTTTCACTTGTTCATTAGTTTCATAGAGTTAGCCATCTTATTCATTATCAAAATCTTTAATCGAGTGAGAGAGCACTCTTAGGTTGAGGAGGCTAAGCCTCAACCAAAAGTAGGTTTGAAAGAGTTACACAAGGTCTTCCTGGTCAGCAACCTGTCAGGGCTAGGTTTTGTGATAACAGCATCCAAGGCTGAAAGAATACAGGGATGAGGTATGGAGGCTCAAAGATTCTTTCAAAGTTTTTAGGATTTCTTATATTCCAAGAATGAAGAACCAACTGGTGGACTCTCTTATTGTCTCTGCTAGCATGTTTGTTCCCCCTTTGCCTCCTAAATTGACATATGAAGTTCAGGTAAAATACAGACCGTCCCTACCAGACAATGTCAAGTATTGGAGAGTTTTTGAAGACGATGAGGAAATTAACCGGTTTTTACAAGTCGTTGAGGAATTTGTTGAAATGCACATTGACCAAGAAAATCAAAACGTGGAAGAATTCGGCCAGTCCAAGCTAAAAAATGAAATCGGCCGAGAAAGCATTGTCCAGTTGCCCAGTAATCACATACCAAAGGGATGGGTGCCTCTAGAGAAGCTTTCCGATCATAATGACGTGCCCTACAAGCCAACCAAAATAGAGAATGAGTTTGTCATTTGTAAACATAATATAGGGAGCCCAACCCATCCGAAATTCATTACTCTGTCTACTCATTTGTCTCTTGCCCAGAATTCCGAGTATTGCTCCCTCATGAAGCAATTCAACTATTTTTTTGCCTGGGAATACAGCGATCTTAAACCCTATGACCTAGACATTATTCAACATTGGATACCACTGGAAAAGAAAACCACCCCTTTTAAGTAGAAATTAAGACCTGTCATCCCTCTCTTACTGCCTTTGATTGAGAAAGAAATCAAGAAGCCGTTGGATGCCAAAATCATAATTCCCCTAAGATATTCGAAGTGGATAGCCAACCTGGTGGTGGTAAGGAAGAAAAATGGAGGAATCAGGCTTTGCGTCGACTTCAGAAATCTAAACAAGTGCTCTAAAAAATATAATTATCCCCTGCCCAAGATGGAACACTTGCTACAAAGAGTTTTAGGGGCTAGAGTCATGTCTTTCCTAGATGGATTTTCAGGCTACAATCAGATTGTTGTACATCCTGAAGATTAGGAAAAGACAGCCTTCACTACTCCTTGGGGCACTTTCATGTACTCCAAGATGCCTTTCAGACTGATGAATGCTGGGGCTACCTTTCAGAGGGCCATGGACATAGCCTTTGTGGGAGAGAAGGACAAGTTTGTCCTTATTTATCTTGATGACATAAGAGTCTTCTCTAGCAGCCACAAAGATCATTTACAACATTTGAAGAAAGTCTTTCTGAAGTGCAGACAGTTTGGAACTTCAGTCAACCCAAAGAAGTCACGGATTGCTCTAGAAGAAGGCAAACTTCTGGGACATATTGTTTCTGCTGAAGGTGTGAATATTGATCTAGCCAAGGTTCAAGCCATTCAGACATTCTCCATCCCAAGGTCGAAAAGGGATATTCAATCCTTCCTGGGTAAGATCAACTTTGTAAGGAGCTTCATTCCAAACTTTGCAGAGTTAGTAAAGCACATCACTTCCATGCTAAAGAAAGGATCGGAGATAAAATGGACAGTCGCTTCAAGAAACTCTTTTGAAGCCATCAAGCAAGCTATCATGGAGGCTCCAACTCTAATCAGCCCAGATTACACTAAGGGGTTTTGTATCTTCTCTTTTGCCTCTTATGATACACTAGTAGCAGTCTTGTTGCAGAAAAATGATGAAGGCATAGAGCACCCCGTGGCCTTTTTCAGCAAAACTCTAAGGGATGTTGAACTAAGGTATGACCTTATTGAGAAGCAAGCTTATGCTCTCATAAAATCCTTGAAAGCATTCAGGATTTATATTCTTCATTCCAAAGTAATTGCATATGTGCCCTCAGCCTCAGTGAGAGATGTCTTGACTCAGCTAGATATTGATGGAAAGAGGGCAAAATGGATTGAAAAATTCATAGAATTTGACATAGAGGTGGAGCCCACTAAGCTTGTCAAAGGCCAAGGCCTGGCTAAGCTCATGGCCGAAGAAAATTGTAGCTTGTTAGACATAAATTTCATGGGTTTAACTTCAGATGATGAGCAAACAAGGGGAGCATCAGAAGAGCAAAAGTAGAAGCAATCCGTGGTTGAAAATCTAGCCACATGCGAATGGTATGCCAACATAGTTCATTTCTTGCAGAAGTTGGAAGTTCCTCCAAGGCTTATTTCAAGTCAAGCTCGTACCACTAGACTCAGATCAGCCAAATTCTACATTGACAAAAATCTACTTTACTAGAAAGACCCATCAAGAATCCTCTTGAGGTGTCTAGATAAAGAACAATCTGTAGAGGTCATACACCAGTTTCGTTATAGCATATGTAGTGGGCATCATTATTGGAAAACCACGGCTCACAAGATCTTGAGGGCTGGGTATTATTGGCCTACACTATTCTCGGATTTGTTTTCTTTTGTAAAAGCTTGTGACAAATGTCAGAGATTTGCAGGAAGACAACAGCTAAAATCTCTGCCCTTAAAGCCAATACATGTCAATGGTCCCTTCCAGCAGTGGGGCTTGGACTTTATAGGTGAGATTAACCCACATTCCAGTGGCCAACACAAATGGATCTTAGTAGCCACTGATTATTTCACAAAGTGGATTGAGGCTATACCCACTAAGAATGCCAATCATCAAGTTGTCATAAAGTTCTTGAATGAGAATATTTTCACTAGATTTGGTTGCCCAACCAAACTAGTCACTGATAATGCAGTAGCTTTTAGGGCAAAAGAATTGATGGACATGGCTAAATCCATGGGCATTAAAGTGGTGCATTCTACCTCATATTATCCTCAAGGAAATTGCCTGGCAGAATCATCTAACAAGAGTTTGGTAAGGATAATCAAAAAACTGTTAGAAGACAACAAAAAGAGTTGGGATTCCAAGTTGAAGTTTGCACTATGGGCTGACAGAGTTTCCATCAAAAGGTCCATAGCGAACTCTCCATTTAAACTGGTTTATGGTGCTGATGTTGTTTTCCCTATCCAGCTGATCCTCCCAGTGGCTAAGTTCTTGCAAGAAGAACAAGATGAAGAGAATGACTTAGTAAGAAGAATGAATAACCTAATCGAATTACAGCAAATCAGAGAGCAACTGGTTGAGAAGTCACAAGTCCATTAGAAGAAAATCAAAGGAACCTTTGACAGGAAGGCAAAAGTGGACAATTTCCAAGTTGGTGATTGGGTGCTCAAATGGGATGCATTAAAGGAAAAGAGAGGTAATCATGGCAAGTTTGACTACTTATGGACTGGTCCTTTTGTCATCGCTCAAGTTCAGTGCAGCAATATATTCATCCTGCACAATCTGGAAGGAGGAGACCCTTTTGGTAGCCTGGTAAACGAGCGGTTCCTGAAACTCTATTTCATTTAAAGCTCTAAAACCTTATTATTGTACATATGTTTTTTCTTTCAGTTTTTATGTTATGCTAAAAAGACTCCATGCCCAATGGAACACTAGGGGAAGAATTTAATTTTGTTTTACAGGAAAGGCATTGCTCTGCAGTTCTTGGAACCTCACAGGGAGGCTTTAATCCCCAGAAGGAGCCAGTATTAGCCTCGTTGGCAAATGGCCCAAAAAATGGATCCAACTATGCCCCAAAGTCTCCAAATTTGCTTAAAGGCATGCCAATGGATCCATATATGCTCTTGAAGTCTTCAAAATCCTCTTAAGGACCATTCAAAGTCAAAATCATCGCATGCCAAGAGCCCTTGGAAGGGCGGAAATAAACTATCGGGAGGCGAAAACACTCCAAAACCATGAAAAACCATGAAAAATTTCCAAATCACAGCAGTTGTTAGATCTGGCCGATCAACGGCCTAGATCTAAGCAACAAATCGCAATCGGCACAAGTAGGTAGTGGCAATCAGTGCAAGACATCGTTGATCAGCGATCGCCGATGATTGGGTTGGCGGCTCGCATCGGCGGATCACAATCGGCGGAAACCAAGGGGCAATGGTAATGGTGAATTGGTGATTAAACGCGGATCGTTGATTTTGCAAGCGGATCGACAACCCACATCGCATCGGTGGATCGTAATCGGGGAGGCGAGTCAGAGGGTATCGATGCAGGCAGTATGCAATGAGTGATCGCGATCAGCGATTCAACGTGGACTGTCGATTGCGCGCGCAGATCGATGGCTCACATCGCATCGACGGATTGTAATCGGCAGAAACCAAGGGGTGATGACAATGGTGAATTGGCGATTAAAAGAGGACCGTCGATCGTGCACGCAGATCGACGGCCCACATCGCATCGATGGATCACAATCGGGGAGGCGAGTCAGAGGTTATCGGTGCAGACAGTATGCAATGAGCGATTACGATCAGCGATTCAACGTCGATCGTCGATTGCGTGTGCAGATCGACGACCCACATTACATCGGTGGATCGCAATCGCGAAAACCAAGGGGCACAACCTTTACATGTATATGTGCGCGATGCGATAGGACCCGGACCCGATGGGTTTCAGAAGCAAATTGTATAATCTTTCACGTCCGCCAAAGCCCATTTTCAATGCATTTTAAATGTATTTCGTTATATAATGAAATACAAAGAGGAACTCGGTAGCACCGATAGCGATGAAGCCCAGACCCGAAAGGGTTCAGGAATGAAATCTATAATGTTTGAAGTCGGAAGGGAGGCCTTTTTCATGTATTTCATGTGTTTTTCAAGTATTTCAAGGAACAAAGGGAACAAAGGGACCATGCCGTCTGCGATAGGCGACAACGACCCAAAGGGCAGACCTGATAGATAATTAAACCATATTTTAGGACTTTTTGAAGTCCAAAATACACAGTGATGGGCGGGAATTAGCAGTGTTGCAGCGTTTCACTGTTTATAACCAAAACAATCACAGTTTGCAGTTTAAAGGGAAACACAAAGGCCTGAAGACCTATTTCGCCATATAACAGCGCCTAGGATACAGTTTGCCGGGAAACAGAGCCCAGAAAGGGAAAAGAGAAGGGCCACAGCACGCTGCAGCCTAAAAAAGAATGATCGTGGAGCATCTCTGACATGAGAGAGCTCCCAGACAACACAACAACTACCCAAAATATTTGAATGCGGTTATTCCTTTGTCAGAAGAGGAAAACTGCCAAGCCATGCCTGCCTATTGAGGGAATCAATCAGTTAAACAAGACAGAGGGATAGATTAAGACACCTAAAGCCTCAAAAGGCTCAGGACCATTGTAAACAAGCTATAAATAGTTGAAAACAACATGTAACAAGGGTTCAACTTCTGGAGACTATTAAGACTTTTCTACTCAAGCTTCTCATCTTCATTCTAGCAATATAAGCTTCTTTTACTGTTATATGTTCAATGTCCATTTTATCTTCTATTCCAAGCTTGCACTTGAACAAGTTGTTCATGTTTCTTTTGTGTCTAATGCCAGATAACTGTCATCTTATCTTTCCGTTGATAAATTAGATTTGCAAGCTTCTTTTACTTCCTGTAGTTGGCCATTCATATGTGTTTATATATGCATCTGTTGGTATAGTAGGTATTCTTCATCCATTCATTAAATCTACAAACTATTGAGCATTAGTGGTCTAAAGCCTTGTAAAGATGAGGGTGTTCATGCGTGCCTTGAGTAAAAACAGAGTTGAAATTGTTAATCTGGCTTGATCCAAACCATCTTTCATTCCAATAGTTCAAAGAACAATATTGAAGATTATATGTTACGAGGCATCTCCGAGTTTCAACCTAGGAGAACTTCCTGGAGTGCTAACAGTCCCTACAAATGAGATGATAAGCAACTTGTTCAGAAACAACAAGTCAAAGAGATACAACTGGCCTAACAACTTGGTTTAAAAAAATAAGCGGCAAGTAAGATTATTAAGAACAATTTGATTAGATTCTTTAAGATTATGGAAGAGAGATGAGTGCCTTCAAAATTAACTACTTGCACAATGAAGATTAATGCTCCAAGTTACTGGATGAAGAACAATATGCAAAGGCTATCCTAAATGAAGTGTTGGACCTAGAACTAATGTATGATGCAAGATCTTGGTAGATTTTAATTAGATGCCTAGTCTAGATGAATCCTCCTTCTCAATTATTTTGAAGCTAGTCTCGAACGCAAGTTGTAGAGAGAAGTCCAAGGGAAGGAGCCTAAGGCCTCCTTAACGATACCTCTTGTGGATTCTTAACCACTCAAGTGCCTCCATTCCTACAAGGGATTGCCCATAAGAGAATTGTAAGGTCATTGTGTTAACTGCGGATGAGAGTCTAGAATTCTCAAATTGTGTGAAGAAGGTGGTCATGTCTTTCTTACAACCAAGCTTATGCTTGGTGGTAGATTTTATTGATGCAATTCTAACCTAGAAAGAAGGTGTAGATTATGAGTGATTGCTTAAATGAGATTATATATATTTTAAATGCTCAAACAAGATTAAATCACTTGAAATCAAGATGCTCACAATGATATTTCTTAACACAAGATGATAAGAGTAATAAATATAGCACTTTAGAGAACACTTTATCTCAATGAAACAAGATTAGTAATATCAATTATCCAAGAAGCTCAATGAATCAACTAGATCTCTTTTAAGGCCCCTTGTGTTGATATTACTTTAGCAATTAGGAACAAGAACAACTTAAAGCACAATAACAACAATATCTTCTTATCACTTATATAATGAGCCAATCAGACACAACAAGAGATTTGCAACTTTCTCTTAAGCACAATTGTAACCAAAACCAATAAGCACAAGGAGAGATGAGATTGCTAAAAGTGATATACAATATAAGAAGACACTAACATATGCATTCAACTACCAATGAGATGCTTATGCAAGAGTGCAAGGACGCAAGAGTTAGCATGCAATAATGATAGCTTATTCTCAAGAGCAAACATAAACCAACGCAACAAGTTGACCATTGTTTTCAAGAGCACAACGATAATGCGCCAAAATTTGACATGGTTCAGATCAAACCACTATTAGCATGAAAATAGTCGTGAAATTTCATTTCTAGATCAACCAAGGCAATGCTTATTAAGCCTTTAGGTTAATGTGATGATTCTTTAAGTGTATTAGGTTTATCTTGACTTGTTTTTAGGACCAAACTTTAGATATTAAACTGGTGTAGCAATTATATCAGACCTATGAATATTTTTATCAAACTTCAAAATCTATATCAGATCCTAGAGACGCACAAGACAATCACAAACCATCAACTAGAACAATGATTTAAGCCCTCAAAAATGATGTCTTTTAGGTGTTCTTAGCTTATTGTAGATTAGTTCTTGTCTTAGATATTGAATGATATGCCATTGTTATGTTCAACTTCAGACTTGATATTTTTTTTTTTATGATAGTCAAAAGAGAATGAAGATTGGGGAAGAGCAAACCCTTGAGGCCAGGAGGTCTAGTTCCAATGACAAGTATGTCAAGTGAGCCACCAAAGATGAGTGACTTGATTTCAAAATATGACGAGGGCTTCTCTAGCACCTGCAACCACAAAGACTAGCTTGAAAACAAATAGATCAGGCCTTAAATTGTATGTGGCTAGGCCTAGTAGGCCTCCTAGAGCTAGCGACTAAGTGAGAGAGTGGCCCTAGGCCTAGTGGCTAGGGATAAAGGGTTGATTTGGCCCACAAAACCCCCTCAAAATTTTATATTTACCTTGTAAAACCAATAATTAACCAATAAACTCAAAATTTCATGGATCGATAATGAAAAGCACTCCAAACCCTTACCAAAAATCACTTTATGCATGCAATCACAAATTGTTAGTGCCAAAATCAATTGAAATACAAAATTCAAGCCCAACTAGGCCTGCAACCTAGTCCAAGAGGCATATTATGGATTGTGGCTATGGCTAAAGGTCTTAGAAACCCTTGTGACCAAGCCAAAAAGGTCTCAAAACCCCAACAACTAGGTGAAAAAGGCGTGCAAGGCCTGCGACTACCCTTTATGGGGCAAATGGATGATATGAGCCACAAAAAATCATTTTCTCCATGAAACATAGCTTTTCAAGCCTTCTAGTGATAAATTATAGTGAGAAACCCTAATTGGAGCAATGAAAAGGCCCTTAAGGGTTGGCGGCTCCCTATTAGAGGCTAGGCGTTAGAATTTTAGGAGCTAGGTCTTATAGCTCAGGGTCTCTAACCCTTAGAACAACCCTCAAATGTTGAACACTCTCCTTCATTGGATTGGATGACTCTTCCATGGGTGAATCTAGTCCTAAACCCTAGTTGTCTAGGCTAAGTGAGGGTATCAAGCTTCTAACTTCATATTTGTCTTTGAATCCTTAAGCTAATGGCACCTGCAAGTCAAATAGATATAACCATCCATAATTTTTAAAAGAAATTCGAAAAAATAAAACCTCAAATTATATAGAAAATTTTAAAATACAAGGGTTAGAAATTTTATTTACAATATCTACAAGAGAAATATTAGCTCTAATTAGCAAATGAATCATTCAAAGCCCAAGTAGATTTTGACAATAAGTGAGAAAAATATTTTTTATAATGTACGAGACAAGGCCATGCACCATAAATCATTAGATAAGCTCGAAGTCCAAACAAGATGTGATCACCTCAAAGTCCAGGAGCTTAGGTTTTTCCCAAGGGCTAAATCACCTAAAGATATATATACACTCGAAAGATAGATTATTAGTTTCAAAGGGGTTAAATTCACACAAATACACTATAAATCTAGAGATGCCTACTAGAACTGCTAACTTCAATGTGTTTACTCTAGCCCAATACCTAAAGCAAGATACTTGCACTAATAGATAATCCAGCCACTAGCTATGAAACAATGATCTTCAATTAAAGAATAATATTAAAGCATTAAACCCATTTAACACATACCATGAATCACCAAGAGAGAGACACCTTGAATTGAAACCCCACATATTTTTATTAATGTAGAAGAAATATTCCAACAGAGCTTAGCTCGGCAACAAAAATTTTCCGTCAGATGAAGTTGTAATGAGGATTTAGAGAGCTTCCTTATATGGAAAATGAAAGGGATCAGCCCCTCCAAGTGGAAATAATGGATAGTTTCATCAATCCATACCTTGATCCTTGTTGAAAAAAATGGTCCCTTGATTAGCTAACACAAATCTATAAAAAAAAAAAAAAAATTCCTTGTTCCTTGTGCTGGAGGGTCAAATTTTGACTTTTGGACCATGGAGGACCTCCAAAAAATAAAATTATCGTTACTTGTGCAAAACAATTAAGTGTTTGGTCCAAAAATTTCAATTTGCTAGGAAATAGTCTTCTCTAGCCCAATGACTTTATGGACTGGTCCATCCTCCCTTGGAAATGAGGCATTTTAAATTGACTTGAATATTTTCCTTTTCAAAATAGGCTCAAATATTTTTTGATGAAATTTCCAATTAGAAGGTAATTAATTTTTCCCTTCATTTTATTTTTCAACAATTTATGCCTAATTTTAATTTATTTTTGCCAAAAAATTAATTATTAGGATCAAGAGGGGATTAAATATTTTTCCACCCTTTAAGTGTATCTAAAAAATATTTTGGTAATGATGTTCTAATTACGAGGAACCATTTACCAAAAATATTCCTAGACAACTGTAGCACCATCCTCCCACACTTACCCAAGTTCACTAGTTCACTCGGGTAAATATGTGACAAGGACTTACTATGACATGATTCAACCTTTCAGATCACCTTAAGGAAGTGGAATCAACAAAACAAAACCTTATGTTGACGGTGTTGGACCCGCCAACATGTTAGAGGATCTCCCTGGTAAGAAGTCCCAATTAGACCTCAAACTGCTTGGTGTGGGAGTCCCAGTAGTGGGTCATATGGTAATGCCTTGACCGTGGTTTTGCATAGAGGAAAGTAAGATGTCCTTGTTGGTAGAAAGGGTGTGACATTTGCGGCGAGTCAAGGAAGGTGCATGAAAAATTCTAACACATGAAGAGTGAGTTGAGTGCACCCCTTGGAAACCTGTAATAGTACTTGGCTTGGAAAGGAACACATGAGCAAAGATGCATCACCAACTGGAAAGTAAGATAGCGAGCAATCCAAGGTGACAGTTAAACCAACCTCACATTTGCAACAATATTTATACAATTGCATACAAAATAGTTCATACACAAATGTGTAAGTTAAATAGCATACATTGCTACAATAACCAAAATAGTCCAACTACAATAACAACATATGCATGAAAACGTGTTGGCTCTGTTATATTAAGAAGTGTAAGTTCTAGTCATACAATACATCCATATCCAACCACTAGTTCCAATAGTGGAACGTTACAGCCACAACCGCCTACTCCTCCAAAGAGATATACTAGCTATGCATAGTGGAGAAGCCAAGGCGCTTTATAATACCGTCCACGATTTCTCTAAAATACTCCTATCAAATCTTGGCTGACCAAAAGCCTCTAAAATGAGCTATGAGGGACTATTTATAGCAAAGGGTGGGGTGACCCTTGACATTCCCCTTTGTGGCGCTGTATCTACCCTCATGACTCTTCATCTAGTCTATGGCTGTTACATCCAACTATCAACACTTGAACTTACACTTGACAAGACGTTACATTACAATGCACATGTACCCATGTGAGACAAAATGGCTTGAGCAAGCCATGCAAGGCATCACTATGACTCAAACAACCGTGGGAAGTCCAACTCTTTGACATCCTCACGATGATCGATAGTAGTGAATGGATGCCAAAATCAGTATTCCGCGATGGTGTCCGTGTACTCCGAGGTGACATCTTTCAGGAACCTAACTCTTGCCTCCATAACATCCGGGTACACTGCTCAGGCTCCTCTGTCCAACTCATCTGATAGCATGTGTATCATTGTCTTCAACGCAGCTGGGCCAACAACATACTTGTGCATGGTGTCTACACTGATTGACAAGTCTGGGCTGGTGGCTATGCGCATCAACTCATCAAAGTACGAGTCAAGCACTAGTTGGACCTGTGCCTTTGTCTTTGCCTAGGTGAGAGTCTCAATAGATGTGATCATGTGTGTGTGCACCATAACATCCATACTCTTGAATACACATGCATGGGAAGCCTATAGACTAGTGATGAGTTGCGGGAGCTCTTCATAGTTCTCGATTTGACTCTGGATGCATACCTTCAGCTCGACCACTCTGGGCTTCATCATCTTAGGCAAGTGAAGCGGGGCTCCCTTGTATCTCATCGTCCATGTTTGCATGTAATCAACAACAACATGCACATTCGACAAGATACGTGCTCTTCTAGCACATCGTTGTTGCCATCTGTTGAGATGGACAACTTCCTTATGCACGGAACCAAACTTGGAATACAATGCCCGCATGACTATGTCAAGGGACAATACTTTATCCATTATTGCCTTCTTCAATTCTGCTCGAGCAAATGTTGTAACCAACTCTCTTCCTTGCTTGGTCGTCTATAGCTCCTTCATCATTCGCTCATTCTCAGCTATCAGAGAGCGAACGATCAAGTCAGTGTCTTCGGCATATGATCTGGTGGCATCAGGTGATTCTTCTAGATGTTTGCACACATCTGACATGATCACTCATTCCTCGAACTCCGCGGGAGATGTTTGATCTTTTGGAGTTGACACTCTACGAGATTGCATAACTCTATGTTGAGACTCATCGAGTGAGATGTTGTGCATCTCTCCTTCCGACCGATCTCTAAGGATCTGTTGAAGGCCCAGAAAATCGGGTCGACAACAAGGGGGATACCTGCCCGGTCCGGACCTTGGTTGGCAGCTCCTTATCCGTTTGGTATAGCAGGTCCGACTGGGGATATGTGACTAGTTTCCCAATTCAGTGTGTGTGTGTGAGAAAGATGGGTGTTTCTGTTCTAAATGGAATACTTCTATCCTAATTCTAATCTAATGCTATGCTATTGTATTATAATAAACATAAAAACATCGAATTTATGCTAACTCGGGGTGTGATATTTCTTCTATGTGATCTAAAAAGATTTCAAACAATAACTGGTAATAAAGATCATTCAGCTATCATAAGAAAAGAATTCGATAAAGATGAACTACTTCGTATAAAAAGTTAGACGAAAAAATTGTGAAAACTTATCGCATAAATGAGTTATTCATACACTAAACATAAACGAATAGTTATCACCGTACAAAAGTGCCAAATGATAACTCGAACATCCATGCTGTAATATATAAACAACTAAAAATTGAATATCACTTTAACGCATAAGCATAAATGGTTAAGAGATAAAAGTGCCATTTATAACTAGTCCTACTCATGAGCTTCAAGCGACAATTGATTTATCCCTCCTTGATTTAACATCCACTGAGACTACAGAAGTGCAACATCAGTAGCAGATATCAAATGCAAATATCAAATAAACCCTGTTCCATTCATTCACCAAAACCTCCTCTGAGGGTGCAAAAGTGCATGTTCTGAGGACAAGTTTTTGATAAATTTCTGGACCCTTCTCTAAATGCATGAGAAGGGTTTAAATACTACTAACTAAATAACTTATTTACAGAAATTGAGGATTCAATTTAAATGACCTTCCTCTTTCTAAGCAAAACTATTTCTAAAATTAAATCTACTATCTAACTATTTCTAAATCTACTCCTTAATGTCGCAAGCATTCAGTATTTCCTGAGTGGAGTCGGCTGACTGTCTTCTGTCTTTGGTTGAGTTAAGCAAACAGAATCAGCAAGATTTGGCATTATCGTCTCAGTAAAATTGATGATATACTTGAGAATCATCCAATGACTATGTATCATTACCATGTATACCTGGTAAAAATCCCATTTCAACTTGGTTAACCCTTGGACTGCTTCTGCTTTTCCTTAAGTCTTATGTTTTCAGTTTGTTTCTATCGCTGATTTCTTGCAATTTTCGGGGCTCGCAGGTGATTGAGTAACTAGGAACCTTCCTTTTCAAGCAATTTTTCTTAGCGATGCGCATCGGAAACTGCCTCTGTTTCTTGATCCAGGCTTCCCTGATGCGGTTTTTGCCTCTTGCGCCTTTTTCTCTCATTCGGGATAAAGCTCAAATTTTGTAAAAATAGTGATTCCGTGAGCTCTTGACCCTGAGAATTAAACTGTCTATTTCTGGTATCAACATCTTTCAGTACCCATTCAACCATGGTTGTATATGAGAAATCTATGATAGATGCCTCAGAAGAGTTTTGCGGCTCTTTTTCTTCCTTGAATGGATTAGGTGTGCCTTCCGAAATGTACATTGGAGCGCTGCCTTTCCTCCTCGTTGTTTTCTGCATAGTACCCTGTATAACGCTTCGTCCTTCTTTCCTGCAGTTTACATTGAGGTGGAAGTAATGATAAAGGACTAATGACAGGAAAACTTTTAAATGCCGAAGATATGCAAAACATGCCACCTTACGTGAGCTATTTCTTAGAAAAACACAACACCATACTTTATTAACAACTGGCAACAACTCATTAATTCGCATTAAAATATATGACCAACTCTTGGCTGAAAAAGTTTTCTCGAATAATGAGAAAGAACCAACTGCGATGGAGGGATCTTGTGATTTTGCTTTGCGATATCACAAATCGTTGTATCGCAAATCGCAACTTCATCGTGCTGTTTTTTATCGCAAGGTCGTAGTATCGCAATATCGCAACATCACAACTTTGCGATATCACAGTGTCACAGTGTCGCAGTGTCGCAATATCGCAATATCGCAGATTGTTATAATCCTTGTGTAATTCATGTGATTTTTGCGATGCACAATATGCGATATCGCATATCGGTGATTTTTAGAGTTTCTTAAATGTGAGTGTTTCTTCAGTGTATGCGATGAGATGAGGTTTCGCGTCGCAATCTCGCTTTTTGTCATTTTAACTCATTAGAGGGTGTATCCTATCATTCTTTGTGCGATGCGACATCTCTTAAGGAGTGAATTTAATTTTCTTCTTTATGAAACTTAGGTTTTTTAGATTTTTGAAGGTATTTTCCTAAGTCCATGATGCTTTTAAGTTTCATCTAAAAAAAGAAAATGTAACACTAACTGATTTTTTTTTTTATTTTTACTAAGGGTCCCCACTTATTTAGTATTAGCAATAACACTTCATAAGGAGGGGGGTTGTTGGTGGCCACAACAGGATCTCAATGTCTCCTTGGTCACTTAGGACTTGCTCGTCTTCTGGATGCAGTGAAGTTGGTGGGTCGATCTCTTGGTAGTGAGGCATGAGGTTGATGTCCTGCTCTAACTCCTACTGCTCCATATTCGTATCCATCTGTTCAAGTGCTTGCTCTATCTCTTGAGCAAAGTCCTACTCCTGCGATGGCTCACCCTATTTTCCTGATGCCAGTTTTTCTTATGAGTCCACTACCTGTATGGGCGTTGTTTCATCCATCTGTACATGTTGCGCCCCCTGTTGTACGCTTCCCTCTCATGTTTGCGCAGCTCTTGTTCCTTCCGGAGTTTCTCCTTCAACTCATGCAACTCTTTCTCTATTTCCTCCATTCTCCATTTCTCTCTCTGCCTTTGTGCATTTCGATTGTCGTGTTGTTGCCTCTTTGCCTCTATAGCCATAGTTGATTTCTCCACAAGTGGATCTACTCGGAACTTGCAGCTTTACTCTTCCTCCATGTCATCGACAATCTTCCTTTTTCCCTTGTCGTGCACTGGTATGTTCACCTCTGCTACTGCTAGTGGTTCTAGTGCTCTTCAGGACGCTGCTTCACATTGCTTCGCTAACCATTCCATAGCAAAGCCAACTGGTTCATTGAGTTTAGAGAAGTTGTAACAATATCTCCATGGGTCCTCCTCCGCCCAATGACACGCCTCGTGGATCCAATTGAACTGTACTCTCGCGCAGTGATCTTTCACAAGATAATGCGGGTCATACGATTTGTAACTTCGGAGGATGAATGGATACTTCTTCATCTGCTATGCTTCGACATTCACATGCTTGAAACTTTGTATCTCGTATAACACGATGCACAGCGGAAGATCGGGCCAAGGTGCCTTCTTCTTCCGGTGTAGCCTAGCTGTCAATCCTACCAAGACGTGATATGCTACTTCCCACATGACGAGTATGTCCAAGGAAAACTATGATAGAACATGTATAGGATTCTCCGCGTTGTATATCCATATGAAGGTGTCGGATGGTGAGGCATACCAATCAGTTATGTCTATTAGTGCCTCCATTGTTGCCTTCGACATGTAGGGTGGATCTTGTTTGAATATCATCTTGTAAATCGGGGTGAAAAAATGATCGGACAACCATGTGATAACTCCTCTGAAGCTGCATTTGGACAACATCTTACAATAAGTGTTCACAACAATCTCAGTCGATGTCCTTACCCACTTCAAGCCCGAGAACTCCTGTCGGGCACAGATTACATCCAAGATGTAGGCGAACATGTAGATTTCTGCTTGCATACCTTTGGGCGGTTGTCAAGTTCTTACTACTTCTTCCTTCAGTCGATGAGCCAACATGTCGGACCAGTTGCATGCTTTGCCTTCTTTGGCCAATTGGTCCAGAGTGATCACTGAATTCTGTGGGAAGGTTTCCGTGCTTTCTTGGCTATACAGTCGACATGCAAAGATGACCAAGTATTGATACACCTTCCACAACATCTTTGTCTTGTAGATCTAGTTGGGTGTCATCCTGAATTTAGCTAGCCCCTTTACCCAGTTCTTCAAAACGTCTCTAGAGTTGGCATTATTGTTCAGTAAGTTGAAGGGTGTCTCCATGATGATCACGGGCTCCGACATCTGATACATTTCATCATAATCATGTGCCCTGAAGGTAGGAATCCTTGTCCCACTGGCACTGCTCAATGTCATTGTCTCGGGATCAGTGTCCAAGATGATCCAATGTATCATGTTCACGTACAGGAATGCGGGGTATATGCATGCAATCTAGACTTGTGAATGTTTACATATACTTGGCGGTCTTTGAGGTCTTATCGAAATGTGTATGCAAATGCATCATTGACCTCTTACCATTTCAGCTTGATGTCCTTATCTAGAATCAGCTTGGTATCTTCATAGAATGGTAGACTTGTGGACACTCGCTCAACTACTACTCCAGTTGCACTTCTTTTAGTGTCCTTTGGTACTGCTCTCTTGGAGGCCATTGATCCTGAACCGCTAAGAGGTGGATGACACTTTCTAGATCTGGAGACAAAGCGACATGCATGGCAAGAAATCTATCAGTGAAAACCAAAGGAAACTTGAGGAATGACATGCAACATACCTGGGGATTGACTGGCAATGATTGTTCAATTTCTTCTGGGAGGCTAGCTGATTGGTTGCTAGAACTGCTCAAAAGGCAGTTTGGGACGTCTGGGGAGGCTGACTGACTGCTAGAATTGCGCAATACGCAATCCAAGCTGGTTGACTAGTTGTTGGAATTGCGCACTGCACAATTTCAACTGGAAATGGTTACAGGCTCAGTGACTGCATTGCGCAATTTTCTGGGTCAACAGTCATTGTCCCTCAAAATTGCACAAAGAAAGCCTGGAGGACAGTCACCAGGCAGAGATGTGCATTTCCTGAGAGGAAGAGAGAGCCTTCCTTCTTAGGATTATGCAATGTTGTCTTGGTGAGGTAGAGTCTGGGCCGAGGCTATAGGCTCAGTGACTACATTGCACAATTTTCTGGGCCAGTAGTCATTGTCCCTCAAAATTGTGCAAAGAAATCTTGGAGGATAGTCATCAAGCAGAGATGTACATTTCCTGAGAGGAAGATAGAGCCTTCCTTCTTAGGATTGCGCAATGATGTCTTAGTGAGGCAAAGTCTGGGCCAAGGCTACCCAAACTCGTTGATGGGCAATTGAAAGCAAATGTGATTGTGAAATCATGGCAATACTTAGTGTAAGAAGAAGCAAATGACCGTGCATGTAATAAGTGCATGAACGATTCAGAAAATGGAATAACATGCATGAGGGTAAAGCAGGTTGCTAAACAACGACCATTCATGCAAAACAGTTTCATGCATGCGACAACAGTGTCATTCTAACAAAAACTGAAACGATGCTAGTACAAGCTAGTATGCATGTAAACGACATCAAGTGTTCAAAGAAATCAAGCAAACAATACTAACACAAGCGAAAACACAAAAAAAGTGACAAAAATGTTGCAAAAGACAAGTTAAGACCACTTACCTGTGAATAGTTGAGCTAGATGTGTCGAAGAGTCTTGGATGTGCTGTGGGATGTCAGAGCTCCAAGATCGATGTGAAGAAATGAGCTCTGATGTGTCGAATAAATAAGTTTGAAGCTCATGACGCGCATGCTACAAATCTAGGAAAAAATGACACTTGGAGGAACCGTTCTAAAAAGATCTTTGCATGTAACCTCCATCTGCTAAAAATAGCTCCCTAAAATCTAGGGATGCTTTTTTCATGTTGCTTTTTCTATTTCAGGAAAAAGTAGCCCATGCATGAAAGTCAAGTTTCCTTGGTCCTGAGTGGAACTGGTCAACTCAACTGCACATGTAATAGTCTGCTCAGCTGGGAGGAAAAAATGCACATTTATGGGAGGGAATTGGGCTAGATGCCTAGGATATTTGCGTAATTTTTGGGCAGAGTAGCTGACTGCTGCCCAGGATTGTGCAATTCCTGGGTTGAGCAACCCTGCTGGGAGAAATTGTGTAATTTTCTCAAAGAAGCTTGACAGGAAAATTTGTGCAATTCTGGAGTCCAGCAGGTTGCCAGATAGAATTGCGTAATTTTTGGAGGGAAGGTTGGTTTCCCTTCAAAATTGCACAATTTCTTGAGGGAGCTACTAAGCCCGCAGCTGGACCAAGTCTAAAGAAACAACCTGTGAGGGGAATGCAACAAGCTTTGATGAACAGGTCGTCATTCTGCAAGAAAATCATTGAAGCTTATGTACTTGATGAAGAAAGACATGTTGTTGTGAAAGGTTGGTAGGGGAGGCTCCAAAACGACACTAAGGAAAAATTTTGGAGGGTGGTTGTAGTCTCTACAACACCTTACTAACTCCCTTAGGTGCTACAGGACCCCCAAGGGCAAATCCACCCTCCTAGGAGCCCAAACCCTGAGCTAACTTTCTTTTTTAGTGTCTTGAACTCCCAGTGGCATGCACAAGTTTTCATCCATGCGAATGTAGGCCTCCAATCACATGCATATTCCTGCAAGGGTGTGACTACAATCTCAATTTCACAGTTATGTGCCTGCTACCATGAAATTTGTGTCACCTTTTAAGGACTAGACTCTAGGTCACTACCCAAAACTTGATGAAACTTTCCAAAACCAAAAATGACACCAAGACAAAGCCTCTAACACAAAACTTGGTCAAGGAATTGGCCTAACCAAGCCTAACCATGACAAACATTTCATTAAACACGTGGTGAACATGTAATTTACAAGTCATGAATGCATATTTAAACATAGGGGTCTGATACTTATCATAGAATCATCAAGAAGGTCCAATACCCTCTCATAATGGTTTCAATAACATTTGTTAGTCCATGCATTCATAAACCATTCATATATTCATCAAAGATGTCAAGAGCCATAGACATTATACATCATATAACCAACATATAACTAGAAAATTACCAACATAAAACCATGGAAAGCATCCATAAGATAACCATAGTAATAAATACATATGCTCATAGATCACAGAAGACAATACCTCTTATTAACATATGAAAATGCCAACCAAGTCAAGGACTTCCACTTACCACCTGACCATAGATTGGGTTGAACCAAATCTTTCTCTCAACCAGTCACCACCGTGTCATATCGAACCATGAATGTGGGATCTCATGGAATAAACCAAACATAACCAAATCAGGGCTTCTAGAGACCAAACCGCCTCAACTCTCAACAATTGATTCCACCTCATGGTTAGACATCATTAACCATCACCAAACCGGTCTCTAACCAAGTTGTCCAAGGCTCCAAAGTGTTTGTTCCAACTCGGATTTCAAGACTAGTAACTCAACCCACAACTGCCACCGAGCTCCAAAGTGTTTGTCCAACCAAGGCTTCCAGGACTAGTAACTCAACTTAATTGTTACAAGGCTTCCAGAGCATTTTTCCAAGCAAGGCTCTAGGAACTAATAACTCAACCCATAGTCATAAGGAACATGAGCACCAACCGGAAAACAAAAGGTAAAACCCACAACACCATGGCTATCCAGGAAATGGCAAGGCTAGGCAAAACCACCATCAATCCAGGCAATCCTCCATACCAATGACAACTCATAACCAAGAAACCACACGCATGTACCATGTATGCCAAAACTAGCAAGGAAATCATACATGCAATTCGATTCCTGCAAAGCAATCCAACTGTAGTTGTTGATCCCATAATTCCATTGCACTTTCCTACTTTCCTTTGCCTTCTTTCTCCAAATCCAATGTATGCTAAGGTGCTCCAACAATACTCTAAGTGTGCAACAGTATGAGAGATAGAGAGAGAGAATATAAGAGAGAGCCATAAGTGAACCGACAAAAACCATGAACTGATCCTTAGAAGCCTTTTTATCATTGAGGCCTCTAATTTCTTCATTTTCCTTCATTTTTCCTTCAATTTCCTTCTCATGCATATATGTGACCTTTCACCTTCCTTTTCTCCTATTTTCCTTTATTTTCATAAATAAATGCTAATTAATGTCTTTTGCCTTTTTCAATGTCTTTGCCTTTGCCTTTTCCAACTTCCCCTAGCTATAATAAACCAAATGAACACCCACTAGGATGTTTTGTCCACCATTCAACTTGGAATATGTGTCCCATGACCTTGGTCTTATTTTTCCTTTATTAACTTTGTTACATGAACTTTTGACTGGGAGTTGCTACAATAACACTTTTACGTCAAGATATTACAAAATCAACCCTTAGAAGAGGAAATTACTCATGGACACAAACCTCCTAAGACAACCAAATTCTATGACATGGCACATGATCTAGTATGATAAAAATACATAGAATTTATAACACTAGGATTCACCTAAGACTTTATCAATGAGCTCCACCCTAGCTTTGGGGTATATATGGGAGAAAAAGTCTGCCAATTATTGGTGTTTACAAACATAGATAATTTGGGGATGTTAAAAAACTCCCTAGAGTGAAACCCTTTGAGAAGAATCATAGGCTTACATAAGTGTTGTTATATGGCTTAATATTTACGGTAAAATATTTTTTACAATACAAATTAAGAATTTGGGATTACAATGATGATATTGACTTAAAAAGTTTATTCCACTGCTTTATACTTTGTTTCTTGCATTGTTAACATGTACATAGTCAACATATATAAAATATAAATAGTAGTTATAAAATAAGATATTATTTTGTCATATAAATAAGATGACAATGATTCATATACATATTTCAAAACTTTGTATTAAAATATAATTGACAAAGTTTCACTATACGTATCAAAACAAAGAAACTATTTTTTCAGAAATATATTTATATATAAAATCAATACTATTATATATATATATATATATATATATATAAAAGTTTAATAAATTAAGAATAAGAATATTTATACATAGAGATATGTAAAATTTGTAAAAATATAAATAGTATTATTAACAACCATCTTAATTTTGAATCTTCCAAGTAAGGATCGACGTCAAATCTTTGGAAGTGCAAACATTTCTCAAGTTTTATACTCCAAATGAAAAAGATTACATCTTGGAAGATTTGAATCATCTCAATGTTTAAAGAATTTTTAATTAATATATTTTAACTATTATTTTAAAGAAATTAAAAGTAAATCCAATACAATTTCTCTTTGTAGTGTGAAACTATTATGTAATATTTATGCTATAGTATATGAAACTTTATTATGTTACTATAATAAATTTTATTTTTAGCATTAACAAGGACTACATAGTAGCTAGTACTTGCGACTTAGCTTAAATATAACTTAATTAAACTAAAAAATGATAAAGACAAAATTCATCACCAAAATAAAGCAACTAACAAAATATTGTCTTGTTGAATGCTATGACCAAAAATTAAGAAATATGATTAACTAATATTGTTTATATTAATACATATACACTTATATATAAATAAATAAATAAATAAATATATATATATATATATATATATATATATATATATATTATATATATATATATATAAGTTAATTTAAATTGAAAAATATGGAGAAAAAATGATAATTCATGAAAATTGAAATAAAGGAAAATCAAAATAAAAAAATCAAAATAAAAAAGTTAAATAAAAAGAAAATAAATTTAAAAACAAAAAATTAGTAACTAACAAAAATGGAAGTTACTAAAGAGCCCATAATAAGAGCTCAACAAATCACTTTACAAATAAATAAATTTAAATCATAACAAAAAATGAATTTCTATTATTAAACTATGGATAAACTGCATAAATTTTTGGTCAAAGACAAACTAATACACAAGTCAAAGCAAAATTAAAAGCATAATATAATAAATATCAATTCAAAACAATGTGAACATGGATAGAACATAGAGTGTTCAAAACTATCTTCATGGATATGAGTGTTGAAAACTACATTGACCACTCCAACATTTATGGATAGAGTATTCAAAACTACATTGCCTAATATGGAGTAGATGTTGTGTAGAGATTCATTTGAAGGGATATTGTAGTAAAACATTAAATCAAAGGATAACTCTAAAAAAATATAATGTTTATTCAATTAAAAAAATAAGTAAATGTAATTTGTTTTTGTTCTTATTAATAAAATTACAAAGAGAAAAGTCCATGGGGTCTTGGATATACGGTGATCGGGTGTTTTGTTAAGGCACTCCTTGATATGGAGTCACCGATTCAATTCCCCACCCTGATCGAGATGATATATTGGACATGATAAAGATGTAGTCCTCCTAAGTTTACCAAAAAAAATACAAAAGGATAAAAGAAAATAATATATATATATTATATAATATATATATATATATAATATATATATATATATATAATATATATATATATATAAATATTTATATATATATATATATATATATAAATATATATATGTCATTAAAAGAAATTTAATTAATTTAATTCGTAAATCTATAATTAGAAATAAGAATATTTTTATATATGAAATGTGAAATATACATATAAAATATAAATATTAGCCATAAACTAATTCCATTTTATCATATAAATTAAAACCAATATACATGCATCTTAACCACAGAGTTAGCAAGAGTCGAGAGGGATAAAGTCCCTTAAGATGCAAAACTCTTTTAGAGTGGAAATGTTGACTAACCAATTTACACATAACATGAGAGAGAGACCACATGTAATTTTTCATTGTTTAAATTACATTTTTAAATGTATAAAATGGATTCAATGTCTTCCAAATTTACTTGGGAACTTGGATTGTGTACGCTACATAGTTTAAACTTGCAATTTGAACACATCTTTGCTTGATTTCAAACCAAATTGACAAGAAAATTAACTTAAAAAATGGATACAATGAGACTAATTAAATTGTTTTAGCCATAAAAAAAATTCCAATTGCTTCTAGATAGATATATATATACCCCTCCATGAATGTGTAAATATTTGAGTTCCTTACTTAGTTACTTGGAACATTATGGACCATGTTAAAAATGTCTAATGTGAATAAGTTATGGACATGAATGTTTAATTTTATTAATAAAAGGAATTTGAATAGTGAGCCATAAAAATACGCGGAAAAGTAATGCTATAGTGAATGTCATATTCAAGAGTAGTTGAATAAAGTTACGCGAAGAGACAGTTGCAAACCCAAACTCACAAAATAGAAGAAAAGATAGATTAACGACTTGAGAAATAGTCTCTTCGAGAGGGGAACCTCATTTACATCACATAAATGAACAATTATTGGATGATTCAAATGAGAATACCTCATTTCTATATATAGGAGTCTAAGGGGTCACAGTATAATCAAAGCCTACATAATAATAATATGTAAGGGCACAACAATAACAATAGTGGGCTTTTATGGGGCACAACAATAACAATATGGGGGCTACATCACCAATAACAATAAAGGGGCTACACTAGTATTGTAGGGACCTAACATGCCCCTCTCCTTCAAAAAAGTGTTGTCCTCGATGCTTGAGTAGTTTTGGATGCTTCTGTATAAAATTATCATCCTCCCATGTGGAATATTTAGCAGGTAAATTCTTCCACTTAATGAGATACTCTGAAATTGATCAATTTTGTAGTTGTTAGGTTCTTATTTTTGTGACTGCTTCAAGCTCCAATATGATTTTTCCTTCTTCATTAAGTTCTAGCAATATTGTTTGAACTGGGAGCTTGTCACCGATAACCTTCTTTAAGCATGAAACATGGAAAATTGGGTGTACTCAAGAAGATGCAAGCAACTCCAATTTGTATGCCATAGTTCCAATCTTTTGCAACACCTTATAAGGGCCATAATACTTGGGTGAAAATTTATTATCCTTCTTAGCTTGCTTGACGGACATTTGTTTGTATGGTTGTAGTTGTAAAAATACTCAATCACCTACCTCAAAACTTCTTTCACTGTGATGCTAATCTGCTTGTTGTTTCATTTGATTTTACGCCAAAGTGTGGTTATTCGTTAAGATTTGGAGAAATTGTTGTTGATTCCAAGGTGATCTTCCTTTGCTTGAATATTAGAATTTCTCTTAAAGATGACGTGATGGAAGGTGGATGACATCCATAAAGTACCATAAATGGGGTCATTTTTGTTGTAGTGTGGAAGGAAGTGTTATACCACCATTCAGCCAGAGGTAACCACTTGACCCACTGTGTTTGTTTATCAAATACAAAGCAGCGAATATATCCTTCCAAACATTTGTTCACTATCTCAGTTTTCCCATCAGATTGAGGATGATAAGATGAGCTATGAGCTAATTGAGTACCAAGATAAGAAAATAATTTCGTCAAAAAATTTATAGTGAAAATGGGATCTTTGTCACTTATAATAATCTTTAGGGTTTCCATGTAACTTTTGAATTGTTTCCTTAAATGCGAGAGCAATTTTAATAGCTTTAAAAGGATGAGATAATGCAAAAAAGTGTGCATACTTGCTAAGTCTATCAATTACCACCATGTTGACACTCTTTCCGTTGGACTTGGGTAAACCTGTGAAAAAATCCATTGAGACCTCCTCCCAACGCTGACTTGGAATGACTAAAGGTTGTAGCAGACCCAGAGTCCTAATTGTCTCAACTTCGTTTTTTCCGCAAACCAAACATTCTTCCAAAAACTTCTGAATATCATATTTAAGGCCATCCTAAAAAAAATCCTTCTTGACCCCGTGGTAAGTTTTTAAAAACCTGAGTGCCCTCCTAAGGAGGAGGTGTGCAATTCCAAAATAATATTTTGTTTGAGTTGAGAATTCTTACATAGATATAAACGATCTTAGTACCATAATGAATCATTTTTCCAAATAAATGTATTAAATGTACTGGAATCTTGATGCAATTTTTGAATGAGTGTCCACACTTGTTCATCATTCTTCCATTCATTCCTTACTTCATTTATCCAATCAGGTTGGATAATAGAAATGACACAGAATAATGCTTCAACATCCTCATCGTTTATTGAGAGTGCATCTGCAACAACATATTGCTTCCCTTTTTTGTAGATAATTTCAAATTCATAACCCAACATCTTTGTGACCTATTTTTGTTGCTCTTATAAAGATAATATTTGTTCCAAAAAGTATTTAAGACTATCATGATTTGTTTTTACCTTGAGTATATTTCCATTAGATGAGGTTGCCATTGCTTTAGTGCGTGTAGTATTGCCAACATTTCCTTCTCATAAATAGGTTCGTGTAATTATTTTCCCTTGATTGGATGACTTTCAAAAGCAATTGGTCTTCCTTCTTGCACTAAAACAACACCAATTCCATTTCCTGAGGCATCACATTCCACAATAAAAAATAAATAAATTGTGAAGTCTGGTGTAGCTAAGACCAGTGCCTGGCACATTCACTCTTTAAGATTTTCAAAAGGACTTAGTTGCTTATGGAGTCCAAGAAAATGCATCTTTCTTGAGCAATGTTGTTAGAGATGCTTCTATGCTTCTATTCTCCCATAATTCTTAATGAACTTGCAATAATACCTGTCAATCGGAGAAATCCTCGAATATGCTTTATTGTTGTGGGAATTTTCCATTCCTTAATGGATTTGATTTTGTTAAGGTCTACCTTAACACCCTCAAGAGATACAACATGACCCAAATATTCCACCTCTTGTACTCCAAAGAAACATTTGGAGGTTTTTGCATATAATTGTTTCTCCTCCAAAATTTTGAGCACCCTAGCAACATGTCAAACATGATCCTTCTAATACTTGTTGTATATTAGTACATCATCAAAAAATACTAACACAAATTTTCTAAGGAAGGGTTCAAAAATAGAATTCATCAAACCTTGTGTTGTAGTGGATATAACCATCCTCCAAATTGTTGCTTACGCTTCAATTTTGGAGCCTTCCTTTTTGTTGATATGAGCTTAACTTTGACTATCGTCAAGTATTCATGTTTTGATTGAGACTTATCCCTTTCATCTGTGCTTGTGTTTGCTTGTTTTTACACTTAGTTGATCTTTCTAAGTCACAAGCTAACCTTCTGAGTTGGCCTTACAGCAGTCTTGGGGTTGGCTCCATAAACTATGCAATCCATGAGAGCAAGCCAACCTTGATGATTGGGATAGTGCAATCCAAGTTGGAAGTTCTACCTCGATCTCAAAAACTGCACAATCATGGAAGGAAGCCTAGCACTGAGCCGGATAGTTGCCCAGTTCTCTAGAATTGCGCAAAAATTCCCGATAGTGTGCATGGAAAATTTCTAAGAAAATAAAAAAGCAAAAAAACAATCCTTAGAAAGTATGGATTCATCATTAGTTTCCTGAAGGTGGCACAAACCCTATTTTTAGAAATTTCCGCCAAGTGTATTTTTTTTCCTTTGGTTTTATACATGCATGTCATAAACCCTAATTCGCTCAAATATATTTAATATACACCTCTAGAGCTCATTTGTACATTCGAGCATGGAGCTCTAGCATTCCCGAGGAGATAAATGAACCTTCGGTGGAGTTGTCGTTGCCTTTCCGGGTGAGTTTTTCTTTTCTCACCTTTTGTCACTTTTCCTATCGCTTTTTGTCGTTTAGCTTATATGATTGTTTTTTACGTGTTTCTCTTCGTGGTTGTTGGATTTTTAACGTGTATTAGCTTATAGAATGTTGCTTCAGTTTTTCGCTTGCTTTTCATAAGTGTCACATTGATTATGTTTCTGTTGCACACTAGCAATCGTCGTTGCGATGACTCTCCTCACACATTTGTTTTTCCTTCCGTTTGTTAAGTTTATGCACTTGATTCGCATTGATTCATCTATACTTATGGAAATATGCACTCAAACTCACATCATCACTTATAGCTACTTGTTTCCATCACTTCCACTGGGCATATCCACACTTTCCTTGCCCAGTTTTCATAATGCCCAGCTGGGCATTACTCAATCGAGAAGCACAACTTGAGGCTTAGCCTCTGATACTACACATTGTGCAGTAAAGGTTATCCCAACTATGCAATGCATAGTTCCAGGGCTCAATCTGTCCCTTGACCATTGAGACTGCGTAATGCGCACTCTCTCCCATTCACTGTCCAGGTTGGATTGTGAATTGCGCAGTCTCAAAGCTAAACCACCTCACCCTAATCAATAGAAATCAGGCTTTATTGCAATCCATCCCATATCACTAGGCCAACACATTAAAGATGTCATAACAAGCTTTACCATGATCTCCACCTGATCACTAGGCCAAACAATCATGGATGCCACCGAATTTCTCCACTCACACAGTGAGGAATTTTCTTGTCTCGTAGTCTCTCAGGATTTACCGCAATCCAATCCTAGATCACTAGGCCCTAAACCAAGAACCGCTCTTCGAGCTTTACCGCATATCCCAAAATTGAGATTACTGGACCCAACGAAGAGCAATCCACCTGTTTGATTTACCGTATATATTTCCATTCACCGGCAAGGATTCCTAGGCCCGTTGAAGCAACATAATCTTGGCTTTACCGCAACCCATAGTCTAGGGGTCACTAGGCCAGTGGCTTTACTGTGATCCACAGTTGGGTTCAGGGACCAGTAGGCCATGTGATCTATCATTCAGAGATCCGCATCACTCAGTTTCGAATCCATCCAGTAATCCAGCTCAACCAAAACATGAGAACCACATCACACCATGGCTATCCGGAAATGGAAAGGCTAGGTTGAAAACACTATCACACTTGGCAAAACCCATGCCATAACAACAAAAGAACCACATTTAATGCCATGCATGCGAAACCTAGTAAGGAAAATGCACATGCAAATCAATACATGCAAAGAATACTATTGTAGCTGCTTGATCCTGCCCTTTCCTGCTTGATCTTTTGTTCCTCTTGCCTTCTTTGCCTTCCTTGATCCAATGCCAAAATGCTCCAATAAAACTCTAAGTGTCCAAGAGTGAGAGATAGAGAGAGAATAATGAGATAGCTTCAAAATTGAACTGACAAAACGTTACCAACTGAGCTTGAGAAGCCTTTTTATCAACGAGGCCTTTATTTTCTTCATTTTCCATTATTTTCCTTCATTTTCATCCTCACATGCAACCCGTGATCTTTCACCTTCCTTTTCTCCTAATTTCCTTTATTTTCATAAATAAATGTGCCAAAAATGTTATTTTTATTTTCCAAAGCCTATTGTTGTATTAATTCGTCATTGTTAACTTGTGGACTATTCCACATATCATCTTGTGATGTCAATATGCTTGTCGGTTCCTTTCAAGTTGCATACTATTACAGGCTTCTAAGGAGCTCACTTGATTTTCCCTTCATGTGTTGGAACCACCATGCATTTCACGTGACCTTTTGCAAGGTCACACACTCACTCTCACCAAAGACACAATGCACCACTCTATGCGTATTCATAACCAAGGCATATCATTAACACCACACTGCTAGGACTCCTACTCCAAATGGTATGAGGTCTAGTTGGGACATGATATCAGGGACATCCCCTAAATGTTGGCAGGTCCAACATTATCAACATTTATGGCGCTAGAAGGAAGGCCAGATGACAAGTTAAGCCCATGCAGTCTGTTTGAACTTTTCTCACTCATTAATGGCTTCCTGCCATATCTTAGCCCAGACATGTTTTAACAAAACCTCAAAATTAAAAGTGCTGGCGGAAATCATTAATGACTTGTCAAATCTCAAATTCAATGGCAAGGGTGAAACAACCTTCTTTAAGTACACCACTCATTTCCTTAAATTATGAACGAAGATCAATATTCATTACGAGGAAATTGCTTATAGGTTTTTTCAATCTTACGTTCGAAGGGCGTGTAAGGGAATGGTAATTACACATTGCCCATCGCTTCCATACACTCTTTTGAACATCTTGCCATAGAAATTTTCCACGCCTTTGATAAGTATGATTACAAATCCGTGTTCAAGAAAATTATGCGATTGCGAAAAGCACCTAATGAATCTCTTGATGATTTTCACGATCGTTTCGTGTTCATTCACTTTTGCTTTTAATTTTCTAAAGAGCTTTAAAATATGCGATCGACAAAGTTGTTTTTTCGAGTGACTCTCTGTTTCCCTCTAATAAAACTACTCTAGTTCCACATGTTGAGGTGGGAGAACTTGAGAATTCATCTGTTGTTTTACCACCATCTTCTCCCACCCCACATATTCAGAATTTCAGCGCAAGATTGGATTGTGAATCTGATGATTGTGATGAAGTTTTATCTCCTTGTTCTCCATTCTCTGGTTCCTTTGATCCTACAAATTGTGAGTTGTTGTGTTCACCCATTTCAAATCTTTCTTTGAATGTTCATGAGGATCAAGTTTTGGATGGAGTTGGTGTTCCGCAAAAAACTTGCGATGTCATTTGTGATGACTATGTGTGGAAGTCCACATCTAAACACGAGTCTGCGATGAAGAATGATTTTTCTCCTTCCGCACCTCTCCCTCATTATGCTAACATTTTTCGTTAATTTGTCACTCCTATTAAATAGTGCGAAAATTCAGTCTTTGATGATATCCTTGCTTCAAATCTTTTTCAGAACTCTTGGAATGTCAGTTTTTCATCAGAATGCGTAGAGGAAAAATCTTCTCTTTTAAATCTCCCCAATCTATCATCTCATCATTATGAAAAATTAGAGGGTGAAATTTTTTGTTTTCCATCTTCCCCTCTTTATGATTTGTCAGATCATGAGGATACCCCTGGTTTTTATCTTGAACTCTCTGATCGTGGTTTTCATGATATTTTTACTCATTCATCTGATCATGATTATGATTTTTCCACTATTCATTTTTCTAAGCCAACAACCTTTGATGATATACCTTGTCATGATTTGGAACTTCTACAAGTTGTCAAGGCACTTTAGCACGAGCAAATGGTTATGTCAAGTTCTCACAGTCTTGAGATCAGTTCCAATTCCAATAAGAACATTGATTTATCTTTCAAGGCCCCTCATCACTCCTCTGCACATATCGAAAATCATTCTCTCTCACAATTTTTGCATCCTCCATTTCCATTGCACAATCCTATCGCTCAGTTATTGGAGAAGTCATACCTGGTGAGCACGGTTGCAAAACGAAAGTTTTATTCTTTCTTTATGTTCGCCCAGTTCTACAGTTTGAAAGTTTGTTGTTTCATATCTTCAAGTCGCAGTGTGTCTAAACACCGAAATGCATCCACAGATTGTCTTTCGTGCGTCCTTCTTTCATATTTTTTATCGTGCACTTTCAACCTTCGAACGTTTTGGTTTGGGTTGCCTTATATTTCTTATTTTATGTTTATTGTTGAATATATTTCTTGATATGAATTCCCTCTCTTACATAGGCCAGGCAATGCACCGATGGCTACACTGGAAGTTTAATTTCACGTGAGTTTGGTATATTCTCTTATGAGGTTAGGAGTAGGAGTAGTTGTTTGTTTTTCTTTTTGTTTTAACTTGTTTTGTTTCCTTTGATTTACTTTCCTCCTCGATATGCCCTTTTCTTTTGTTTATTTTATTTCGGTAATAGAATAACTTCCACATGAAACCATGTTTGGTTTCTGAAGCAAGCATGGTGAATTTCATGAGGAAGTTGTGCTACTGTCAACGCTTGGTTATATGTTTATTCCCTCTCTTTGCATGAGTCTTGCATTCTTTTAGTCAATGATACTTTGATGGAAAATACGTTTCGTTCAGAGAAAGCCATGGTGGAATCACAATGCTTGAACCTATAACTAGTACCACCTACTCTAATCAACCTTTTATTTTCAGTTAATCCTTGTCAATTAAGTCGAGTAGATTAAGGATGGGACGAAAACCTTAACAAGTGTGTCAGAGGTATAAATAAATATCCTTCTCTGAAGGGTCAATCACTTGCTCTTAATAAGTCGAGATCCCTCTTCTGCCTTGTTAAATAAATAAGTGCCTATGCACAGTTCTATGAACAAAATGAAAAAAATAAAAAGGTGAAAGAAGAGAAAGGATTTATGCACAGAGAGGTGAAGCAAACAACTTTGTCGGGGTATTGTCCATCAGGGTACTTTCCAGGCCTAATGGCAGCAGAGAAACACCAGAAGTGAAAACTAAGACTCTAACATTTCTTTTCACATGTGCATTTATACATTCCCTCATCCCCAATCGAAACAACTTAGTCTGACTTGGCTTGGTTTAGTCTGCCATCGATCAAGAGAATGGTAGGGTAATAAATTAACTGAACAATACTTCCTAAAGAGATAGACATGTTTTGCATGATACAATACCATACGGAGAGTTGGAGTTATACCAATGTACCACCAAGTGTTGTGGCGGCTACAACCACCCTCCAAAATTTTGCTTATGCTTTGATTTTGGAGCCTTCATTTATGTTGACATGAGCTTACCTTTGACTATCGTCAAGTATTCATGTTTTGATTGAGACTTGTCCCTTTCATATGTGTGTGCGTTTGCTTATTTTTACACTTAGTTGATCTTTCTAAGTCACAAGCTAACCTTCTGACTTCGCCTTACAACAGTTTTGGGATTACCTCTAGAAATTGCACAATCCATGAGGGAAAGCTAACCTTGATGATTGGGATTGCCAATCTAGACTAGCAGTTCTTCCTTGAGCTCATAAATGGTGCATCCATGGAAGGCAACCCAACATTGAGCCCAGAAATTGCGCAATGAGCTCATAAATTGCGTAGTGCACTGAGCCAGAAAGTTGCCCAGTTCTCCATAATTGTGCAATCTTTCCCGACAGTGTGCATGGAAACTTTCTCAAAAAAGCAAAAAGAAAAAAAGAAAACCCTAGAAAGTAGGGATTCATCATTGGTTTCTCGAAGGTGGCATAAACCCTATTTTTAAAATTTTACACTAATTGTCATTTTTTCCTTGATTTTAGGCATGTGCATCATAAACCCTAATTCACTCAAATCTATTTAATAGATGCCTCTAGAGCTCATTTGTACATTCGATCTTGGAGCTCTATTGTTCCTAAGGAGATCAAGGAATCTTTGGTGGAGTTCTCGTCGCTTTTCCAGGTGAGTTTTGATTTTATCGCCTTTCGCCCCTTTTTTGTCACTTTTTGTCATTTCGCTTCTATGAGTGTTGTTTTTCTTGTTTATCTTCATGGTTATTGGAGTTTTAACTTGTATTAGCTTGTAGAAGTGTTGTTTCAGTTTGTTGTTTTCCTTTCATAAGTGTCGCAATGATTTTCTTGTTTTTGCACATCGGCAATCATTGTTGTAGCGAGTTTGCTTACATATTTGTTTTTCCTTCTGTTTGTTAAGTTTATGAACTTGATTCACATTTATTCAACTATAATTAGGCATATCTGCAGTCAAACTCACATAATCACTTAGATCTTATTATTTCCCACACTTCCACTGGGCATATCCACACTTTCCTTGGCCAGTTTTCCCAGTGCCTAGCTCGGCATTGCGCAATCCAGAAGCACAAGTTGAGGCTTGGCCTCAGAGACTGCACATTGTGCAGTACATGTTGGCCTAGCTTCACATTGTGCAGTTCTAGGGCTCAGTCTGCCCCTTGGCCACTGAGAATGCGCAATGCGTAGTCTCTCTGAGTCACTACCTAGGTTGGACTGCACATTGCGCAGTCTGAAGCCTCAAGCTCCACCTTGGCTACTGGGATTGCGCAATGTGCAGATCCCATTGTCAATTTCCCTCACTTTCCCAAGAAAATTGTGCAATTTTTCTCACTAGTGCACTAGTTTGCTGCCAGATCATACTGTGAAGATATATTTGCAAAAGGCTAATGTTTGCTTGCCATGAGTGTCTTTTCTATCCCACAGGTACCACAGTTGTTGAGCACTTCTCTCCAACAGTCATTGTTACCATGGCACCCAAGGGAATTGCTTCAAAATATAACACTGAGAGCAGTACTAGGGAATCAGTTGAGCAAACGCCAGTAAATTTTCTAGTATACTCAGACGCCCAACTGTATGTAGAAAAGGACTCATATCTTACATGACAAAAAGTTAATGAATATTTTTTAACAAAGGACTCCGCAACATATCTAGAGGACCGAAAAGTATACATTAATGTCTAGAGATCAGGGATCCATAGGGTTGCATGCAAATATCCAGCCTTCCCATGTGCATATGTCATCAGTTGGATTGCCTCACATATTGATGTGAACACCATGACTTTGAGCAACACCAGTCGATGTAGGCTTACTGCTTTTCTGGAAATGGATTACCGACGTATGTACCATTTTCCTGAGCCAGAAGCATGCACAGATTCACTCTTCTATGCCACAAACAATTATGTGGTCACGAGGGATGCTGTTAATAGATGGGTGAAGCAGCCATCAAAGTTTCGATAGACACCCACCAACACATATAAGACAAGGTCCCTCAGGAGGGCCTATTAGCTATTGATCATCTTAACATGCAAAATCCACGGTCAACAGAGCACAAAGACCTTTATGAAATGGTGGGCAATCCTTATGAACTGAGTAGTGAATAATGGTAAGGCACTCAACTGGTTAGATTTGTTGGTTCAACAGTTACGAATCCATTTAGGTAATGCCCTAAATCCTCCCAAGGGTGGGAAAGAAAGATTTTATATGTTTGCATATTTATTGGATGCAATTTGTGCACATAATGCATTCCCTGGTATGAAATGGGCTTGTTCACCTCAAGAACATGTCGTGCACATCCACTACAAGCTACTCTCGGATTGGTGCCATCAAGGGGTTATGGAGAAGTTGACTAACCACTTCCTCATCTAACTACAGAGGATGATCTTTGAGGAAGAACCACCTTGCATGTCACCTACGGCAATGGAGGCAATATCAGAGATCGCAGATTGGTTTGCCTCACCGAATGGCACCTTCCTTAGAGTGTTCAGCAGAGAGATATCACCACATGCTTTGCTAAGGTATGTCAACGGCAAGATCTTCATGCAAGAAGTGTTGCATCATCTCGCTACAGGGTTATTAGTTGTCTTGCACAGGAAGAAGAAAGCACCTTGGCTAACTCTTCCTATGAAAATTGGATTGTACGAGATAAAGAACCTAAAAGTCTCGGATACCGAAGGAAAGGCAATAAATAATTTTGCATTCAGTACTCGAGACTTTAATCTGTATGATCCCCGTGGTATTTCCAAGAACCACTATGCGATAATTCACTTTCAATGGCTCAGTGAGACATTTCATTAGTAGGAGGAGGATCCATGGAATAATTTCTATAATGCCTCCAAGACTCGCAAACTGGTTGATTTTGCAAGTACTTCACAAGTCTCTGCACAGAAGGAAGCAACTCCAAAAGCAGTGCCAGCAAAAGGGAGCAACCCTGTGCAGAATAAAGGAAAGAGAAAGGTTGCTCACAGTGCAGGGGGAAAGAAGCAACAAGATGAAAGATAATCCAATTGTTATGAAAGTGACTTTAACAATTGAGGCAACGAGGAAACAAAGGATGTAAAGATAAGAACGAAGGAAGAGGGAAGAGTAGAAGAGGAGATTGGAGGAAGAAAAGGAGAAGCAAGAACAATAAGAGAAGCAAAAACAAGAAGAAGAAGAAAGGCAACGTGCAATAGGAGAAGAAACAACGTGAAAAGAAGATGAAGAATAAGAATAGAACCAACAACTAGCAGAGAAGGAGAGCGGATAGATGCAGGATCAAGAGCTTACTCAACAAATTGAACAATTGATAGAGATCGATGACACGAAGGCAGAATTAGAGCCGTAGAATCAAGATGTCGACTTGATGCCTAGCACACAACATGACACTGTTCAGTCTCCACCACCTCCGACAATAGTTTCATCTCCAGGTGAGGAAGGGGAATTTATTCCTCTTAACGATGATCTGGTTATGGATACGTATAATTTTTCGTACGATGCAATCCATAAGAAGATTGTACAATTGTGTAAGAAGCATCTTCTGGATGAACTTGCATCTCCTGCTTCTATCAGAGAAACGATAATTATGGTCGACACTAGGAGAGATCTTGAAGCCATTGCCTCATCCAACATGGCCTTCACAGGTGCAGAAAAGTCAAACACTCAGTGTTTGATGGTCGAGAATAATAAATTGGCAAAGAACTTGTAGGCTTCTAGGAAAGAGGTTGAACAGCTCCATGCAAAATCTCATAATGCAACTTTCATAGAGGTCCACTTGGAGGAAATGAAAGCAACGATACTTAATGAAGTATCGACACTTGGAGAGACTATGCAAGATCTCTACGAGGAGCTCGTTACCGTGCATAAGGCAGTTGTCCACATTCTTGGCTTGCAACAATAGTGTAAAGACTTCGTGAAAACTCTCAAAAATGTGTAAGTTGCAATCGAGGTTGTGCATGAATGGACAATATGATACAAAGGGGAAATGAAGCCACAAGAAAATTTAGAGAAAGAAAGAGTGTAGATTTTGATCTAGAACAACAAACAACTCACCTCATTTATTAGTAACATTTAGGCCTCGTATGCACGGATATCCAATAGTCTGGATTCCTTGGTGAAGACCCACAAGATCTCATTGGTTGGCTCACTCAACGAAGCCAAACCCAAGAACCAGGTTAGGAAGGAGATAGAGGAATACTTGGAGCAGCTGAGACAAATTTCCAGCTGAGACACATTATCAGATATTCGATCATTAATTAACCCAGGTTATTAGACTTGTAGATCAAGCAAGCGCCACATCTAGCAGATCAAAATCATACAAAGATACTATCATTCAAGCTTAAAGATTATGACCCATCAATAGAACTTATCCTTCTTTTGTGCTAAGGTTCCTCCTTCATTCAGATCCAGATCTGCATCATAACCCAATTACCAATATACCAGCTCTAGCACTTTATCAGATTTTCAATAATAATTCAGATGATCATTTGCCACATGATCTCCCTCCTCTTTTATAGTCTTAGGCCTTCCTCAATACCATGATCCAAAACCATATCATTTCAATACCATGAACCCAAAACTAGGGATCAACACATCTGATGAGACGCCATGGTCCAAAACATAGGCTCAAATCCCAAGAACTAACTACCATGGACCAAAAGTATGATCCCCAACATATACGTGCTTTTGTAATGTATAACCCGCGTGTATACGTGTCTTCGTCTAGATGAACCTGCGTATATGTCTTTTTCTTCTTTCTGAGTGCCTGAACTGAGATCTGTTAACAAAGAGAGTTGCCATCAACGACAACACCTGCACCATAGCTCCAAACCTGTGCCATAATGCCAACATGCATTGCTTTAGCATTGCATGTGAACTCCAACTTCTGATCTTTGGTATCCAATGTTGGAGGTATTTATATTCTTCTTGCACAACATCCCACACATCATCTCCAAGTGAATTAATGTAGGTCTTCATCCTTGCTTTCCAAAACACATAGTTTGTTCCATTGAACATAGGTGCCTTATTGATAAAACCTCCTCCTTAATTCTCTATGGTCCTTGATCTTTCTTCCAGCTGTTAGACTGATTAGAAGTAATCGACCCTAATACCAATTTTTGGAAACTAGGACAACATTGAGAGGGGGGGTGAATCAATATTGTAGAAATTTTACAAATTCAAAATTTCTTTTTACTTTGTGTGAGAATAGTAAGACAGTAAAGAGTACTTTCAACAATAAATATGATAAGTAAATACTTCAACAATCAATGGCATATTCAAGGAACAAATAACTTCACAAACTGCTTCTCCATTTTATTAATAGGGCAAGCTACAACATGAAAATACAATGTTCTCGCTACAACTAGGAGGAAGCTAAAACTTCCTAGTCTATCAAATACAAATGAATGGAGTTACAAACTGACCTATTCTATAGCACCCACTGGAAGGAGCACTAACCCCTGATCAGCAAGCTACAACTTGCTTTGACACTCATTGTTCCATATTTCATCCATTTTCACACTAGAGTCAATGATTGCCTTCTTTGATTTCAAAAACAATTAAATCTGTGTCACTACTTCAGAAAAAGAACCTACAACAATATTTGATTACTATGAAAACACCATCAACTTCACCTTACCCACAATTCTTCATATAAACTCTCGTGATCACTATCTCAAACTGTTTACACAAGCCTTCTTATAAAAAAAAATGGCTTGCTAATTTTGGCATGAATCTTGCATTAGATCTATGCATATGCCTTTAATTTTTTTTCCTTTTTCCTATTTATATTAGTCCTCTATACTTTTTCTCCAAGTTATCTGACCTAAACAACCATTCTCTACAAGTTAAACTAAGTTAGCCAGAAGACCTGTCTTCGGGACCACCGACTTAGGTCCTTGGTGCTAAGCCCTTTTAAATCATGTCAAGGCCTTTTTTCCTTTGTTAACGACTCTCGCTCTTCTTTTTAATTCAATTGTTGAAGAGTTATAGGATTCTGGGATCTAGGATGAGTTGGATAGTAGGGTATGCCTGAAGCTCTGTTCATTGGTTGTTGCTTTGTCCATTGCCAGCATGTTCTGGTACTCTACAACCCAGGACAACCACCAATCTATCGGGTTGATCTCCCCAAGATGACCCCTCCGGGATGATCCCTTTGGGATGATCCCTCTGGGATGACTTCATGTTGAAATCATCAGGGATGCCTGACGCCTTCGGAGTTGTGACATGTGTCCCCTGGAAACAACCCACTTGGGTAATCAATACTTCCATATTTGCATGCTACATGTCCACATCTTATTGTTTGGTGATGACATCATCCTCTGCTTTTTGCCGAGCTAATCACGAGTTTCCACTTGTCCTCTTGGAGGAGAGAGAAAATCTTCTAGGGTCTTGTTCTGCGACCATTTCCTTTGCTATTCAAAAAAACCACCAAGTTCAAAAAACTATCCTCGACACCACTCTTAAGTGGATTGTGGTTTTGGGAGGGGGGTCATCAGGGTAGATCTCCATCGTTGATCTTACATGATCAAATGTGCACAAAACCACCTCCTGTGATCACTACATATCTCCAAAGGGCCAACTTCAAGTGACGTCGGAACACAGCCACATGGCCCAACTCCACCTACTCTATTACATCCAGGATTTTCAGGATTCCACTATTGCGTGGGCTCCACCTACCTGCTACCATGTTTTCCCAGGGCTCTCGCTTAGAGGCTCTGCCAATCTTTTTTGTTGTGCCAACTTTGGCTACATGCGAAAGCTCCTCCAAAACCTCCACTAACTTTGTTATTTTGGACTTGGGGCCATAGAGATTTGACTGGCTCTAACTTTTTATCTAGGAGGCCATTTTCAGACTTCCTTGTATAGTTGGAAATCTCTTTAAGAGTAATTTCTATTTGAGTGAGTTTGATGTGGCCTTTGAGCTCATATACTACATAAAAATGGATTCCAACTCTATGTTATTCTTTTCACCTAGATCTCTTATTTTGCCTAGAACCTGCTCCATCTTTGACACTTGTGCCTCCTGCTGCCATCTGTTGACATCATTGACAACATATTCCCTTCAATAGTGACTCCACTTTTAAAAAAATTATTTTGACACTTGGAAACCTTTGATGGATCTGATAATATAATATCCTTTTAAATTTTTTTTTTTTATACATGGTTATAAGATGAAGTAATAAGGTGATGAGAGAATGGTTTGTATTTAATAACAAAGTAATGAGAAAATGGAAATGGTAATATAATAATGAGAATAGTCTATGGTTTTTAATAAGGAGTATTAGGGTTTCTTTAGGGATTTCACAAAATTTCATGGTCTAAAATTTTAGGTCTTTAGACCATGAAATTTTGTGACATGGAAGAACTTTTCAAGGAGAAAGGTATTTTATTAAAAAGTTTTAATCCTAAAAATTTGACGTAATAAATTAAGCATTGAAAAATAAATCGTCAAACCTCCTTTGTAGATGACTATGTATCATTTTTGTTGCTTGAAATGGCTGATGATATTGTTGTCTTTTGAGAGGTTCTTTCATCAAAATTTGAAGCTAATTACAGGTCCTCCATGAATGAAGACATCAAATAAATTAGGTCCCTCTAAAATAATGTTTTTCAGGTCCTTATGATTATGATTTGGGTTGATAATATTGTTGCTTTGATGATGATGAAGTAAGGTCGTTTTCAGGTCCCTTTGATGAGAATAATCTAAATCTAATTATACTCCTTTTAGGTCCCTTTGTGGTTATTAAAATAGACCTATCACCTCCCTAATGATAGAATTAAGCTGTTAGGTCCCTCTAATGATAGAATTGCTTATGTTGTTGTTAGGTGTCTCTGTAATTTGAAAATTGTCCTTAGGTTTTTGTCTTGATTGAGTGTCTTCCTTTGTTAATGGAGATGTTGATTTTATTCATTTAATTATTCATTTTCTTCTCTAAGATGCTCAATTTCTCTGATGAAGGCCAAATTTTGCTCAAATAGAACTTTTTTTCACTCAAAATTTTGTGGAATGCTCCGGGTGATATCATCAAAAGCAGTGATCTCATTGAATATGGAGGATAACATTTGATGATCTTCTTATCTTTGATGAATGATGATGCTTGTTTCCTTTGAAACTTTGAAAGGAATTTTTATTTTTTATCAAACCATCTAGAGTCATAGTACAACAAAATTTAGGATTCTTGGGTATATACAAATCCTACAATCATTGAAAATTAAGATATATACAAGAGTTTAACAAGAAAAATTGCAAGTATTTTCCTCGGATTCTCCCATTTTATATTAGAAATACTTACAACTTTTGAGACCAAATTATTAGATGGATATTTTCTTTGGAATTTTCATTGGCCAATTGCTTGGTTTTCCAATTAAAATTCAAGTTTAGGATGTGCTAGGAACATGGATTATCACAATTAGACATTTTTTTTTCTCTCTCTCATAATTTTTTTTCTTTTCTGTTTCTTTTTGTTAATTAGAAAAGTAAATTTCCGAATGGAATTTAATTAGGAAAATTCCTCAATTGGAATTGTGCAATCCTCACAGGCCTTCATCTAACTTCATGCACCACCCGTACAATTCAGATGATTATACAACTGATAGTAAATTGTCCCTGAACTCCAATCTCAACTGGGTAACTCTATATATGACATTCATGAGTTATTTATGAGTGAATCATCCGTTAACTAGTTGAACACATGAAGAGCACCCCACTGCCTGACCTCCTACTATTTCCCCCATTAGTTGGAACTAATTTAACTCACTTTAACTTAGTTAAACTAAATTAATTAATTACAACTCAAAAGAAACTAAACCAGGGATCCTATAAAGTAGGAGACAATCTACATGACTCGAGTTAGACCCTCAACTCAAATTAACTGAACCAACTAATTCAATTTAACTTAGTTAACCCGTACAAGTTATCTTGTGATGTGGAATCACAATTTTATTCCTAATTTAATTCAAGGACAAAATTAAATTAGGATTTTGTTGTTGCATTTTCAACACCCTCTCAGCAAGAAATGGATTATCTACTACCCAATCCCACCTCTATGAAACTCAAATTTGTATCTTGACAATTCCTTTGTCAAAATATCTGTGTCCTTTTCCTCTGTAGGAATGTACTCCAGCAATATGATTATCCTATGCACACAATATCGTATATGGTGATACCGGATGTTGATCTGCTTGGACTAATCATGAAAAACTGGATTCTCAGAGAGTTTGATAAAAATTTGATTTTCAGAGTAAATCATCGTAGGATCCATCTGCTGACCAAATAACCCAACAATGATCTTCCTCATCCAAATAGCCTCAAAAGTTTCTTGACTAGCAACCATGTACTCTTCCTCTACTGATCTAAGTGCGATTGATCTTTGCTTCCTGTTGTACCAAGAAACTTCTCCTGACCCAATACTAAATATTCTCTCTGATCTTCTCTTCCTGTCAGATGGAATCCCTGCCTAATCTACATCTGTGAAGCCTTGAAGCTTCACTCCCTCTGTTTGTATGTACCAAATACCAAACTAAGTGGTGCCTTCTAGGTTTCTCAATAGATGTTTGGCTGCCTTCCAATAATGTTTGGTTGGCTTAACCATGGCTTAACTAATATGGTTAATTGCAAAACATATTTTTGGTCGTGTGTTCACCAAATACATAAGTGAACCAACAAGTCGCTTGTAAATAATAGCATCCACTACTTCACCTAAAGTAGCATCTTCCTTCCTCCAGTGCCCCGCTAGAGGAGTCTCCATGGGTTTGCTGCTCTCCATGTGTAACTTCGTCAGTATCTCATTGGCATACTTTCCCTAAGAGACAAATCGTTCCTCATCTCCTTGCCATACTTCCATAACAAGGAAATAATCCATGAGCCACAGGTCCTCCATCTCAAATTCTCTTGCAAGATCCTCTTTGCAAGATTTTGCCAACTTCTCATCACCTGTTAGAATTAAATAATTGAAAATATAATACTATAATCAATAATTTACCTCCAACCACAATATGTTAAAGGTTTGCATCTTCTTCACTTTTGGTGAAACCCAACCTGGTGAAATAGTTGTCAATCTCGGTGTACCAAGCACAGGCTACTTGTTTCAATCCATACAATGCTTGCTTGAGTCTGCACACATGCATCTCTCTGCTGAAGGTCTCAAATAATTTCGGCTACTCAATGTACACCTCTTCCTCAATCACTCCATTGAGAAATATTGTCTTCACATCCATCTGATGTATCTTCCATCCCATCTGTTTTCACTCACTACATTATGGGTTTCAGTTGGTCAAGGTTGTCCAAGAGTAGTGAAGTTTGAAGTCACCTTCACAGGACACAGGAGCACTTAAAGCTAGATAAAAATATCTTCGTTGGATAGTGCCTAGAATAAGGTTTCCAATGGTATATAGAAGTCCCAAAATGGACTTCTGGATCAGAAGATATGGCCTGTTGAAGATCAGGTTTTCTGTTGCATTGAAGTGAAGGAAATTAGTTTATTAGAGGGCCCCAGGCATAGAAAGTCAAGAATATTGGGCATCCTTCAGTCCCACATCCCACAGTCTCGCATGGCCCCCATAATACTTGATGGGCCATCCTTAAAGAATTACAGGTGAGGAACACGACAATAGTGTTAAAGCGCCGGGGATTTAGAGGCCGATTTAAACTGAAAATCACTAAAAAACCAAGGGCAAGTGAACCCCCTTTCTCTCTCCTCCAGGCGGCCACATGGCAGACTACCCACACTACTACAGTGCCGCAACCCCGTAGTCCCGCAACTTCACCAGTAAATATCGCATTATCGATCATTGGTGGGTCTTGGCAGAGTTGTTTATCACATATTGGAGGTCACAGGCCCCAGGCACAATGAATCCTTCATATCAACCTTATCAAAGCCCTGCATCTCGTAGTCCCGCATGGCCCCTGCAATACCTAATGGACCATCCTTAAGGAATTGTGGGCGGGGAATCACTGGTATAAAGTGAAATCATCAGGGAGGGTTGAAAATGTTTAACAAAGGAATTCCATGAAAAAAAAAGGTTAGGTTGCCCCCTTCTCTCTTCTTCACATGGTAGAATACAATAAATCCCACATCTCGCAATATCGGAAATCGGTGGAATAGAGGAGCTACCACTTTAAAAGTCCTGTGAACTACCGATTTTGTGATCCAGTGTAAAAACGTCAGGGGAGGTGGAAAAATATTAACAAAGGAAATGCATGAAAAAACCAAGGTTAGGCGGAGCCTTTCTCTCTCCTTCATTTCGCAGAACAGGAGGTGACGCCGAAAGTACGGAGGACACGTGTCACTAAGATTCGACATTTTTAGGGGTCCTATAGGGGCATTTCAAGGTGACACATGGCAGTGATGACGTCACCCCCCACAAATTGGCGATCAGTGATCACACAGGTTAAAGCGCTCCTACACCAAAGTCTCCAGGCTTACGATTGCGATAGGTGGGGAATCCTCCCAGATGCGATATTTTATTTGACATTTCTCATGAGGACTTCATGTCTAGATTGTCGGCCTGTGATGTAAAAAGACGTAAGGTCACTCCCTCTCCCAATTGTGATTGCGATACAGTTGGTGGGCCCAATCTTGTAGATCGACGATCGCAGGTATCACTGGGTGTTATCAAAGGCAGGCACAGGATATCGCCGGGATGCGGGATTTTGTGTTACAAAAGAAAAAGGCCACAGAACATAGGTGTAAAGGTCTTAGCACCCGAAGGATAAGCCCATGGTTGAAGCCCCTGGTCATATGCAGAAAACAATAGTATAAGGGGCTAAAATAAGGGGGGCTAAGGAACATTGAAATTCGTCGTTCCTTAGTGTTTGCAAGAGTAAAAGTCCCACTATCTCACAATGTTGATAGCATGGTACACGGGTGTTAAGGCGTATGGGTCAACAAATGTGGCATTAAAGTGAGTATGACGTAGAGTGTTGAAGGCAATATGGGGGGCTTAATAAGCTTTAATGGCTCGTCATGGAGCCTCACTTGTCTATAAAACAAAAGACCACTGAAAGAGGCACTTACAATTGACCCACACCATACTCCATAGAACAAGGCATTCGAGTAGTGAAGGTAGAAGTAACAAGAGTCATCTAGATAGCATGAAGGCCATACTGTGAGCAAACTACAGCTTGAGGTAGAGGCGATCACGGGATGGGAACGAAGATCTTCATTTATGTTTCTGTCTGACTATTTATTTATTTTGTTGTCTTGTAAGGTGCCTGGTTTCAAAGAGGCCATTAATTCTATAATGTTTTGGGCCACAAAGCCTTTTCGAGCTGAGAGAGATGGTCAACATGATAGCTAGGACTTGGCTGAAGAGATTTTGTAATGAATGTCCATGCTCCCCTCTCCAGATAAATAGGGGAAAACAAGACTTAACAAAGGTTAAAAAATTCTAAAGAAACACTAAATGTTATTTTCAGATTGTATGGCTTTACAAGACATATTTTCTAGATTATGAAGAGAAATGGTGGTGATTCCCCTTCTAAGTATTACAATATGTTATCCCTCTGTTAAAACCCATTTTTTTCATGTTTCTTCTCTGAATTCATGTGATTACTATTGTTAAAAATATTTCAAGGTTTCCTCACAGATTCGCTGGTATCAATGTGTTATGCATGTGCCAGCAAGTTTGTCACAGATTCATTTGTATCGCCATTGTTAATGGTAGTGCTTGCATGGATTATTGAAATTATATCTTTAACCGTTTCTCTTCATGAATCATAGCACACAACCTCTCTTCTTCCCATTATATCTACTTCTGACTCAGATAAGTATATGAATTATTAAAACTGCAAGCTCTATGTGTTATGCATAGAATTCTTGATGTTGTAAGCTCCATATGATGAGTTACTCATCCTCCTCATCCTCTATCATTGCTCTACAAAAGTCTATTAAACTATAAGTCCTTGGACTACTCGAACTTTGTTGTTTTATACATATTTATGAGATTTGTATATGGGATGAAGTACCAAGAAATCCATGTTTTACTCCTTTAGAGGAATGAAAAAACCCATTATATATACATATAGAATATAAGCGAGGTCTCCCTTTACTCTGAATCATTTGAGACACTCCAAATTTAGGTGTTCCCATGCACTGGTCTTGTAAGCAATCTTAGGCTGTCTCTGGGAGCCACAACATCTTTTGGCGTCATTGTCGGGGAATGCATTGAAGGATTTTTCCCTTGGGATACGACAAAAGGAGCCCTCTTTGTGTAGGTGAGCGAAGTCTGTTTTGATTGCATTCACATCACCTTGGTGACTTCACAACCACCCATTATAAATTATTACCACGGATTTTAAAAGGCCTCATACTCGCTCAGATACATCACAACAGAAAGCCCCATTTGTATTTGACCCAAAAAGTTAATTTTCAAGAAAGTATAGAAAGAGAAAACTCCCCATGCGTGTGCTGCCATCTCACCAACCTTTGAAGCTTCCTCATCCAGCTCTTAGATCACTTCTACTCATACTTGGGATTTGTTCCTAAGGCCCTGACATACCCTGCATCCAGTCTAACCACTCCTACCACTATGTTTTTGGGCCAATTTCCTCAGTCAAGTCTCAATCCCCTTCCATTAATCTAGATGGATCTTCCAGGTTTTTGGCTAAATAAATATCCACCTCTTAATTTACCTTAGCCTCTGATTGAAATTCCCCATGATTTCCTAAAGCATCTATCTAGGTTCAATGGGGAAGATGATAACATAACACAAAGTCACATTGAAACCTTCAGTGCTTTTGTCGAGAACATAAATGTGGAAAAATTAGATGTGGTCATGAGACTTTTTTTATAATCCCTTGTTGGAGATGATAGAAAGTGGTTCAAATCCCTACCCAATGCCTCCATCACTACTTGGGAGGAACTTGAAAACTCTTTCACACAAAGATGGGGTGAAAAGAGAAACCATGGGTATCTCCTCACAGAGTTTAATGCCATAAAGAAGAAGCCAAAGGAGGATATCTCAAAATTTATAAAGAGGTTCAACAAGCAATACAATAACCTGCCTGCTGAGATAAAGCCTCGTCTAGATTTTGCCCGAGTAGCCTTTTTCAAAGAATTTGAGTATGAATTTGGCTTTACTGTAAGGGAAAGAAAGTCTATCATTCTAGATCAACTCCAAATCGATGCACTTGAGGTGGAGGCAAATTTCTCCTCAATAGGAAAGTCAAGAGGAAAGCAAGAGCCTATAAAAAAGGGAAAGAAGAGGCATCTTCCTCTGGTCTAGATAGAGAATCACCAGAATTGAAGATGGATGAACTAGAAAGACTCATCAGGAGTTTATCACAAAAGGTTGGAAATATTGAGATTGAGAACAATAGTCTCTCCGAACAGAATGCTCATTCCAACAAACGAGGTTACAACCCACAATATAGGAGGCCTCCATTGCAAATACATCCAAGGGACAGAAAGGAGAAACTCAACCAGATCCCTCATCCTTTATACTTATAAGATGGTCCTAATGAGAAATTGTCAGATACACAGGAGATGCAGGGAAACTTATATTCTGCTTTCCCTGAAGAAGAATAGGAGAATATGGCTCACGAGGAGGTCAGCCATGATGGAGAAGAGATAGATGAGAAATATATAGATTATTATTGCAAGCCATTTGCAGAGTTCATGCAAACACAACCACAACGTAAATATAATTTAAGATCTTCAAAGAAAAGGTCAAGAGAACCAGAGCAATAGGAGGAAACTACTCCCCAAGTTATTCCTCCAGTACCATACAAAGCGAAAGGCAAGATAAATCCTGATCCTTCCAAGATGAAAGTCTCTGCAAATAAGGAAAGAAATAGTGTAGAGGGACATATTGAAAAGGAGGCACCTACTTCACTGAAAACTACGAGTGGAAATGAAGAAGGAACAGAGCCCGGAGGTATAGAAAAATCCCAACCTACATTCAATCTCTAGAATGAGCTTGAAAAGGTAAATATTCCTGCCCCCCTGATTGAGCTTCTAAAGCAACCTAATTATAAAGCTCAAGTCCCTCAATTCATGCATCCCTCTACCTCAACACCAACCCACGATAGTTTAAACCTCCAAGAGGAGAGGCCAATGGTTGTTTTTGGGCCGCATGTAGAAGAACCTGATCCTTCTACTGCACCTTTCTATGTGTATTTGGTGATTCATGATATTTTATTACACAACTTCATGTTGGACTTCGGAGCTTCACACAACCTCATGCCACTAGCAGTAATGGAACAACTAGGCTTGGAGATCACCAAACCATACAAGGACCTGTACTCCTTTGACTCAAAGAGAGTCAAGTGTCTAGGGATGATAAAGGACCTGGTTGTGAACCTAGCTCAGATCTCGGTGAAGAGTGTGGTAATGGACGTAGTGGTAGTTGATATTCCTCCTCTGTTCAAAATGCTCTTATCAAGATCTTGGGGTTCCAAGGTGGGGGGTTCTATCAAGATAGACCTGACTTATGCCACAATTACCACTTTTGGAGGAAAGAAAAGGAGTTTGTACAGAGAATCTGGGTTTGTAAAGACTGTGACCCCAATTAAGGTCTCAAAAAATTCCCCAATGCATGGGAAAGAAAGTGACCTCTCCTGCCTATTTCTAGAAGAATATGAGACCTTATTAGACGAAACATTAGTGAACCTAACAAGGTAGTTAGAGAATCAACACACAAATGAAAATAAAGTATGGAAGTTATACTTCGACGAGGCCAACTCAAAAGAGGGAAACAAAGATGGAATATTGTTGGTATCTCTTGAGGGAAGCCTAATACCCCTCTCATTCAAACTGGAATTTGAGGCGACCAACAATCTGGCGGAGTATTAGGCACTGCTCATTGGATTACGAATGGAAAAAAAATATGAATATTGAATGCCTAACAGTCTATGGAGATTCTGAACTGGTTGTAAGACAGATCAGAAATCAATGCTAAGCCAAACATCCCAGATTGAGGACCTACCGGAATCAGGTGTGGAATTTAATTAAGAATTTCTTCCTGGAATTTAACACCCAATTTTATCCATGGAAGAAAATGTGGTGGATGACTCTCTTGCAGTAGCGGCAAGCACTTTCAGGCCCCCACAAAATCTTCTCCTCAGATATGATGTAGAAGTTAGATTCATACCTTCAATACTTGATAATGTCAAGCACTGGCAGATATTCGAGGATGATGAGAAAGTGAAAATATTCATAGAATTTGTTTGGGAGTTCACCCACTCCACCATCGACTAAGAATAAGAAGAAGAAGATCAAGAAGTCACTTCGTGGAAAGACATAGTGGTTGGGCGCAAAATTTTGCAATGGAAAGGGAATACCATCCCTCGTAGACTGGTCCCACTGGAAAGGATTTTTAATAAGGATGACATAGTCTCAAAGATAATAGCCCTAGAGATAGATGACTAAGTAGAAGACTGTAACATCGGATCAGAGGAGGAACCCTAGATGAACAAGCTATCAAAAGGAATCCCCTTGCAATAGAGGCAAAGTTATTTAAATCTATTCAAGTTTTATGAGGACGTATTTGCTTGGTCTTATGAGGATTTGAAAGCATTTGATACTAACATCATTCAGCATAAGATTCCTTTGAAGAGTGAAATGAAGTCGTGCAAACAAAATCTCAAATAGATAAATCCACTATTACTCCCCTCCATTGAAAAAGAGGTGAGAAAGTTGTTGCCGACAAAGATCATAGTGCCTTTAAGGTACTTTGAATGGGTGGCCAACCTTGTCCCTGTCCGGAAAAAGAGTGGAGAGATAAGGTTGTGTGTTGATTTCCAAAATCTAAATAGAGTGTCGCTGAAAGATAATTACCCGCTGCCCAATATGGATCATATACTGCAGAAGGTGGTTGGTTCAACCAGAATGTGCATGATGGATGGATTCTCTGGCTACAACCAGGTTGATGCCCACCTTGAGGATCAAAAGAAAACTACTCACCACCCCATGGGGAATGTTCATGTATGCCTGTATGCCTTTTGGGCTGATAAATGTAGAAGCCACATTTCAGAGAGCCATGGACATAGATTTCGTAGGATAGCAAGACAAATTCATGGTGGTCTACCTGGACGACATCACGATCTTTTCTAAGAAATCCTAAGAAATACCAGTTCACCCTAAGTGAGGGGAATCTATTTGAACACATAGTAGCACAGGAAGGAGTAAAGATCGATCCTTAACTATTAGCCTTATTCCCCTTACGAGAAACAATAAATAAGTTCAAGCCTTTTTGGGGAGAATAAATTTCTTGAGGAGGTTCATACCTAATTACGCAGAAAATATAAAGGGTACTAAAGACATGCTCAAAAAAGAAAAGAAGTTAGGTGGAGCTCTGCCTCCAGGGATTCTTTCATTAGAATCAAAGAAGCTTTGGCCGAGGCCTCAATACGAGCCAACCTTGACTATTAAGTATCTTTCTGCATCATTTCTTTCGCCTCTCCACATACTATCACTGTCATGCTGCTACAAAAAAACAACAAAGGTTATGAGCAACCCATTGCCTTTTTTAGTCAGGTATTAAGGGATGTTGAGCTGAAATATAATATATTGGTGAAACAAGCCTATGCACTGGTCAAGGATCTGAAAGCATTTCGTATGTATGTGTTGCAATCAGAGATCACAACATTTTCCCAATGATAGTGGTCAATGACATCCTGGTGCAGGGAGACAATGAAGGAAAGAGGGGCAGGTGGATAGCTAAAATAAAAGAATATGATCTAGAAATAAATCTTACCAAGCTCATCAAAGGCCAGGGGTTGGCAAAATTTTTATTTGAATCCAATTGCCAAGCTCTTGGGATAAACCTAATCACAGAGGAGGGCAGACTCGAGGATCATCAGAGTGGGATTAGAACATCAGAGTAGAAAATCTATGCCAAATATGAGGGATCCCCATGGTATAAGAACATTGTTCATTATCTATTATTCTAGATGTGCCCGTTGGGGGTAGATAAATCCAAATACTGAGCCTTAAGGATCCAAGCACATAAATATATCATATCCAATGGCCTGCTCTATTAGAATGACTCGGTAGGGGTATTGCTATTATGTCTGGTGGAGGGTGAAACGCATAAGGTGATAAAAGATTTTCACATAGGAGTTTGTGGAGGAAAATTCAGCTGGAAGACCACGTCACATAAAATTCTTAAGGCAGGGTTCTATTGGCCTACACTATTTGGGAATATTCATTCCTAGGTCAGGTCATGCCATAAATGTCAAGTATTTGCTGAGAGGCAAAAGTTTTCTCCTCTCCCCCTGATTCCAGTACATGTGGAGGAACCTTTTAGACAGTGGGGACTGGACTTCATTGGAGAAATAAACTCACCATCCAGTGGCCAACACAAGTGAATACTAACATCCACTGACTATTTCACCATGTTGGTAGAGGCCATCCTAGCCAAAAATGCTACGGATGTAGTGGTAATCAATTTCATGGTGGAGGACATATTATCTCGTTTTGGGTGTCTCTCCAAAATTATCACTAATAATGCCCAGGTCTTCAAATCTTCCAAGTTCACTAGCTTCTGCCATAAGTTCAATATCGTCATTGGGCACTCCACTGCCTATTATCCTCAAGGTAATGGCTTGGTTGAGTCCTCCAACAAGACTATCGTAAGGGTACTGAAACAGATCATTGCTAAAAATCAGAGAAAATAGGACTCCCAACTGAAGTTTTCCCTATGGGCCAACTAGGTAGTGCCCAAACGATCCACGGGGAAGTCACCTTTTGAGCTAGTATACGATAAGGCTGCAATGATCCAATTAGCAATGTCGGTGGAGAGATTACTACAAGAAGCTGAGGAAGAGTCGAGCGCCTTGACTAGAAGGATAAATCCGATGGTGGAGCTTCATGAAAACAAAGAACAGGTGGGGACCAAGCTGTCCAATTACCAGCAAAAAATGAAATCCATGTTTGACAAGAGGGAAAAGGACCAACCTCTTCAGCCAAGAGATTTAGTTCTTAGGCAGGATGTCCAATGGGAAGACAAAGGTAAACATGGGAAATTTGATCCACTATAAATTGCAAAAGATAGGGGAAAGAACACTTAACTGCTTGAAAACTTGGATGGTGAATTGTTGGAACTACCAGTAAATGGTTAGTTCCACAAATTTTATTTTCAAAATTAGAGGTATGTATTTTACACTCATTTTAAATACCGCGGTGCATGTATTGTAATTGTTATTTGAATTTCTCAGCTTATGGTTGAAAAAGTCCATTTTCAAAGAATTATATTTTGTTTAAGAATGACTCCATGCCTAATGGAAGGAAAGTTAATGGTCTATAGGTTCTCATCACATTGCTAGCAAGGCACTATCCCCAGTTGGAGTCAATCTTGTCAATCACTGTATTATGGGTTTTAGTTGGTTAAGGTTGCCCAAGAGCAGTGAATTTGAAGTCACCTTCTCAGGCCACAGGATCACTTAAGGCTAGATCGGAACCTCTCCATTGCATAGTTCCCCGAACGAAATTTCCAACGATATATAGAAGTCCCAAAATGGACTTCTGGATCAGAAGATATGGCCTGTTGAAGATCAGGAGTTTTGTTGCCTTGAAGTGAAGGAAAAGAGCTTATTTGAGGTCCCCGAGCATAGGAACTCAAGCATATTGGGCATCTTGTAGTCTCGTATACCCGTAGTCTGGCATCCCAGAGTCCCACATGGCCTCAACAATACTCGATGGGCCATCCTTAAGGAATTAGTGGGGGAAGGGGGAGGAGGACACGCCGATAGTGTTAAAGCACTTGTTGGGTGCAGGAATTGCACTTAAGCAAACTCCTCAACACTTAATTGTCAACCCAGGGGTTTCATAAACTTAGAGACGAAGCACAGGCAATGCCAGAAGTGGTATGAACTTTTCCTATTCCTAATCCTACTTCTTGAATGAAATGTTGTAGAATCAGACAGAAAACAATCTTAAAGACAATCGACACAAAAGAAATACTAGTGATGGAATGTAAAAGAATAATTTGCGAGGAAATAAAGTAAAGGAACTTTCACACAACTAGAAGCAACCTTAAATGATGAAATGAAATACTATGTTTATCTTCTTTATAGATGGCAAACAGTTAAAAAGCGGGCCCTTGCAAGATCTGTTTCTCAATTGGTCTTCCTTCTACACCAAGCAACTTGTTCTTATACTATTGCAATCTACTTGCACTAGTGAAGGTACAATACTTATGTGGAGAAGTATATTATACCTTCTTTACTGAAGAATTATGTCTTTATGGAGGTGCTCTGAGCCTCAAGGCTTAGAGCACTCTGTTCCTGTGACAAGAGACCAACTCTTGCACTGAGACAAAGCTTCCTTCACCAAAGTTTCCAATTTACTTTCGAAAGAATTAAAAGACGCGTTGAAAAGAATTGTAATTGCAAGCTAGATTATGAGATAAATTACATGTGAAAAAGAATGCTTTAATTAACTGAACTTTGAAATGAAATTAAATTTCATAGAGAAAAAAAAAATTAAAATGATCAAGCAATAGTTTAAGTAAGTTGCATGAATCAACTGACTTTTGGCAATTCACTTATAACATTTATGTTCCTTGTTCTTAAGTCATAAACTGCAATTATAAAGTAAAGTGTTTGTAATAACGTTCTTTCTTAATTCATGTAAAGATCCTTCAGAAGTATAATTCTTAACATTGAGAATGATTACTTGAGCTAAAAATAAGTTTGCTTGTAGGAATAAATGAAATTATAAGTAGGAAAGGAACGTAACACTTGCTATAAAGTAAAACCGGAGTGCAGGAAACTACATGCACTAGTACAGGAAGGATCTTTCTGCAAGACCCGAGTGGAATTAAAATAAGGAAAAAATGAAATAAAATGTTTACCTTCAGTATAGATGGCTAACAGTTTAACAAGAGGTCCCTTGCAATATCTGTTTCTCAATTGGTCTTCCTTCTACACCAAGCAACTTGTTCTTATATTATTGCAATCTGCTTGCACTAGTGAAGGTACAATACTTATGTGGAGAAGTATATTTTACCTTCTCTATTGAAGACTTATGTCTTTATAGAGGTGCTCTAAGCCTCAAGGCTTAGAGCACTCTGTTCCTGTGACAAGAGACCAGCTCTTGCACTGAGACAGAGCTTCCTTCACCAAAGTTTCCAATTTACTTTCGAAAGGATTAAAAGACACGTTGAAAAGAATTGCAATTGCAAGCTAGATTCTAAGAAAAATTACATGTGAAAAAGAATGCTTTAATTAACTGAACTTTGCAATGAAAGTAAATTTCATAAAGAAAAAACAATTTAAAATAATCAAGGAGCAGTCAAAGTAAGTTGCATGCATCAACTGACTTTCAACAATTCACTTATAACATTTATGTTCCTTGTTCTTAAGTCATAAACTGCAAGTATAAAGTAAAGCGTTTGTAATAATGTTCTTTCTTAATTCATGTAAATTTCCTTCAGAAGTATAATTCTTAACATTGAGAATGATTACTTGAATTGAAAATATGTTTGATTGTAGGAATAAATGAAATTATAAGCAGGAAAGGAATGTAACACTTGCTGTAAAGTAAAACCGGGGTGCTAGAAACTACATGCACTGGTACAGGAAGAATATTTTTGCAAGACCTGAGTGGAAGTAAACTAAGGAAAAAACAAAATACTATGTTTATCTTCAGTATAGATGGCTAACAGTTTAACAAGTGGGCCCTTGCAAGATCTGTTTCTCAATTGGTCTTCCTTCTACGCCAAGCAACTTGTTCTTATACTATTGCAATCTGCTTGCACTAGTGAAGGTACAATACTTATGTGGAGAAGTATATTTTACCTTATTTACTGAAGACTTATGTCTTTATGGAGGTGCTCTAACCCTCAAGGCTTAGAGAACTCTGTTCTTGTGACAAGAGACCAACTCTTGCACTGAGACAGAGCTTCCTTCACCAAAGTTTCCAATTTACTTTCGAAAGAATTAAAAGACGTGTTGAAAAGAATTGCAGTTGCAAGCTAGATTTTGAGATAAATTACATGTGAAAAAGAATACTTTAGTTAACTAAAATTTGCAATCAAAGTAAATCTCATAAAGCAAAAAAAATTTAAAATAATCAAGTAGCAACTAGAGTAAGTTGCATGCAGCAACTAACTTTCGACAATTCACTTATAACATTTATGTTCCTTGTTCTTAAGTTATAAACTGCAAGTATAAATTAAAGTGTTTGTAATAACATTCTTTCTTAATTCATGTAAAGATCCTTCAGAAGTATAATTCTTAACATTGAGAATGATTACTTGAATTGAAAATAAGTTTGTTTGTAGGAATAAATGAAATTATAAGCAGGAAAGGAATGTAACACTTGCTGTAAAGTAAAACTGAGTGCAGGAAACTACATGCACTAGTACATGAAGAATCTTCTTGCAAGACCCAAGCAGAAGTAAACTAAAGCAAAAATTGCAGGAAAGGTATTGTAGGAAAGAAATTGCAAGAAAGTAATTTGCAGGAAAGAAATTGCAAGCAAGAAATAAACTTAATTAAACTTCCAAACTATGTATCCGTTCACACTTGACTATAAAATGAATTAATCTTAGAACTCTAAAATAAACATAAGAGCAATCAAAACCACGTAACTACAAATGAATAAATGTTCACAAAATTTTTTTTAAATGGCGAAAGCACATTGGTAAACGAGTTGGGCTGGTTAGGCCCTAGCCAACCAGCTCGTTTCCTGTTTACGAAATGAAATGATTCAACACTTAATCACGCATAAAATAGAAATTAAACACAATGTGAAGAATTAATGGTGCGTTCCTTGTATTAACTTGATCAACAAATATACATGATAGTGTAGGTCCAGCCTAGAACTGAGCGCGATACAAAATTACAACTCAAAGATCACCCCTTTGCAAAATCGGCTAATGTTTATAATAAAACGCGAACTTTTCCAGCCGTAGAACACATTCTCAGAAAGCATCCCTAACTATATGCCACCAATGTCCATCCTCAGAGAGTCCACAACCGAACTAGGAGTTGTGGATCAAAATGCCCGCATGGAATATCATGGAGATCACGGAGCAGCATCGTTGGCAGTGGAGGAATCTGCTTGCACTGATCATGCTAAATGATGATTAACACTTAGTTCTTCAATTAATTTTTAGGAAAGTTAAACATAAGTTACAAGAGATACTAAAAGGCATGAAATCTATGTAAGGTAATTAATAAAGCACTTAATAAATCTTAATTATGAGATACGAAGTATATGTAGGAATAGATTATTATCTTAGACTAGTGCAGGAATGAGAGGGTTAAATAGAGATAAAGTAGAGGTTAAGGCTTATGGGAATAGGGTAAAAATAGAGCAATTTGGGACACCAACATCCTCCCATCCTTAGAAAGTTGTGTGTCCTCACACAACATTTTAACTTCTACAAAAAATATTCAAAAATGGGTGGCCAACTCTCAATCCTCTACTTCAATATTTATCCATTCTTTCACTACGTTTGGCTTCTTAGCTCGGGCTACTTTTAGCCGTTTAGTCACCTTCTTGAGGCGTTTGTAGCACTTGGAAGCCCGATGCTTCCATACTTCCACTTGTTGTTTCTACTTCTTGACTTCTGCGAGAAGCTCTACCTCACCTTTATTTTCCCAATTTTGTTCCTTCATGACCTAGTTCAAAGCCTCCAGGTCATGAACTTACTGCTCTAATTCCACTATTCAGTTGTTGAGGTAGAGGGTAGAGGGCTTCGTGTTTAGATCCTTTGGTGTAAATACCTTCTCTGCAATGGACTCCAAGCAAGTCCCTTCATTGTCGAGACTAAGGTCGTCTAGCATTTGCATTATGACATCGCCAAAAGTTTATACGCCCAGGGTTTCCTTATCACCAAGGGTTTTGATGCCCTCCACAACCTTCATGCCAAGGGTTTCAATACCTTGTGCACTTAACTCCACAGGGTTTTTTAATGCCCTGCTCTTCCAATTCTTCATGGGATTCAGTACCCTGTTCATTTAAACCAGTAGGGGCTTCAGTACCCTGTTCATCAAAAAAACCAGAGGTTTCAGTACCCTGTTCATCAAAAACATTGAGGGTTTCGATGTCTTGTTCATTGAAATTTTCGAGGGGCTCCATGTGCTGTGCCTCATCATCCTCGTGACCCTTTGCCTAAACATCTTCTGCACTTAGTGTCATATTCTTCTTTCTTAATCTATGAACAAGGGTAGACAATAATATGTCATCTTCCTTTTCCATGTTTTCTTCGTTTACCATGGTGTGGACCACTACATCTGCAAGCACTAAAAGTTTATGGTCTTTAGGTGAAACCTAAGGTGATTCATCAATCACAATCAGAGAGCTTGACCAATACTGATTTGTCCCAGTCTTCTTCCTTGTCAAGATTTTGGTTTTTCTTTTCTTCGATGAGGGTGGAGTGTCTTCGACAGACTTCTTTTCTGCTTGCATCGGTCTGCTTTTACCCTTTTTCTTGGCAGGGGGCAGTGTCTCTACCTTCCGTTTCTTGCTTGTACTCATGCTAGTAGACTTCCCTGCACTCCTCGCCTGAAACTCCTTTAGGAATGCCTTCCAGGTCACTCCCTTCTCTTCTAGCACTTTCTTGATGAGGATTATGATAAGCCCATGATGATATAGCTTATTTATGACTTGGCTTGCATTCCCACTCTGCACACCCTTTGCCATTTTCTTGAGACTTTGGAGCAGATAGTAAGGAAAATTAATAAGTTTCCTCGACTCAAAGTGCAACAACAATTTCATGTGGTACATGAATGCTAATGTGTAATGTCCCTCGCAGGTCACAAATTTCTGTAGTATGAATAGGAGGTCTCACCATTTTCCAAGCATGGTGCTCTGCGGAACCCCATTCTTCCAGTTAACCTCAAGCTTTTTGTCACTCACAAATTGATGCCATTGTTTCTTTTCAAGCCACTCATTTTTGAACCACTGCTCCCCTATAGTTGGCAAATCTGTAGCTTGTGCAATGGACTCCTCTATGACTTCAAATTCTAATGAGCTGACCCTAGCTCGACCTCCTTCAAACATCTTTGCAAACTCCAGCACCACGGCCATGTCGAAGCCATCAAACTTCTGCAAAAATGGAAGGAATCCAGATTCTTGCAATAGTGCAAGACTATTATGGTATTCCATAGTCTATTCTATCTCCTTCAAGGATGATGGCTCGTTCCTTACGGGTGCCATGTTCGAATTTTCCATAATTCCCTGTCACAATCTCAAAAGGATTTTAGTGAGCGATACCAACGGTTGCTGAGAATTTTAGGTCGGAGGTCCATCCATCCTTTGTCCTTTCAGTCCCATCCAACCGATCATGTTTAATGATAAAAGAACGACTCCTCGATTTAGATGCGGATTCGTACCATCCTTCTACGGGTGAGAAATAATGATCGGATGTGGTGGAGGCTTATGCAACGGCGATGTAATGGTCATAATGATAGGGTTAGGAGGTAAGACAATGATGAACAAGTGATGGGAGATTGGTTCAAAGGGAGGTGAGTTATGAGTTTTCAGACAACCTATACTATCCCATGGTCTACCTCATAATTCAATTAAGACATATTTCAGTACCCATTAAAAAGATTAGATTTTAGAACCCAATATATCTTGTACTTTAAAAATTTTCCTAAGTCAGTAAATGATAAAACAAAGTTATCAATTAAAATATATAATGCTATGATCTATCAGTGTAGGAATCACTCATGTACAAAGTAATAAAATTCCATAAACATTCTTCATAAGACGCTCCTGTACTGTGTGAAATTTGTTTTACACTTGCTTCCATAGTCAATCGCGCTCCTGCACTGCATCGCACTTACACTGACTTCTTGCACTGCATCGTGCTTGCACTATCTGCTTGCATGGCGTCGTTCTTGCACTAACTACTTGCACTGCACATCTTACAGCAGGTATTTTACCAAAATAACAATTCTGATAGAACACAATTCTGTAGCTGGAAAAAAAAAATTTGCCTCAATATACAAGGAAAGTTTTATTCGCCATCCTTTGGTGTTTCATGAGGATGCCTTCTAGATTGACTGCATCAAATTTTGCAATCGATTTATGAGGGAATAAAGAAGTCGGGAAGGGGTGATTTTTAGAATAGGAAGGAAGATTATTGCAGATATTCCAAGAACAATATCACCAAGGGGGATAAATGAGAATGGGATGTGGAAAATATTCAAGGGAAATAGAGGGATTTTACGTGATTAGACAAGGGTAGTTTTCTTTAGAAGAAAGAGGAGGGTAACTCATTGGGGATTTAGAAAAAAGAAAAATAGTGGGGATTATGAAACGGGAAAATAGAAGAAAGGCATAATTTTATCTTCAGGGTCTACCTGCACTGGTGCTGGAAAAAGTAATTGCAGCGGGAATTAAGCGTTTACTTAGATAAAAATTTCCATGGTAGTTACCCCAAACTTGGGTAAGGGCTGGTTTCCTTGAACCCGCTTCTTCTTGGTGGCAGCCAACATATCTAAAAATCAAGTAAAATTCCCTTTTTATTGAAATTTTGATCTTCTTGTCAGCATGCTGGTTTTCAGGTTGATCCTTCTGCAATCATGTCAATCAACTGATTTTCAAAATTACAGGAAAAAAATTGTCATTTTTTTTCTTTTTATTATATTTTTTCTAATGAGGAAAAGAAAGAATCAAATCTTCAATAGGTTGTTGTTACCACCCACCAAATCCTTTTCAGATTGTTGTTGGACTTGCTGCATAAAATTTCCCTTAGTAAGGGGCTGAAAATATACCTTCAATCTATGCCCATTTACCAGGAACACAAAATTGTATCCATCAATAGTTTTGATCTCTACTGCTCCATTTTCAAACACTTTGACCACCTCATAGGGTCCCATCCAACGTGTATGGAATTTCCCTATAAAATATTTGAATCTAGAATCGTAAAGGAACCCCTAATCACTTGCTTGGAATTGCTTCTTCTGGATAGACTTGTCATGCCACTTCTCGCGCTATTGTTGAACCAAGATGTTTTGATGAATAAAATCCCTTCGGAATTCATCTAACTCATTCAACTGTAAAAGACGTTGTTGTTGTGCTTCAAAGAGATCTAGCCCCAATTAGACTGCAACCTTGAAAGTCTTGATCTAGAATTCTATTGGCAAAAGGACTTGTTTCCCGTACACCAACTCATATGGTTTGTGTCCTACGTTGTTCCTCCAAGTGGTTCGATATGCCCACAATGCTTCCAAATTTTTTAGCCCAATCCTTTCTGTGAATATTTACTGTCTTTGTGAGGATGGACTCAATGACCTTGTTTGTGGACTCCACTTTACCATTTTATTGTGGGTGATACGGTGTAGATTTACTATGCCATATTTTGTACTGCTCCATCACACCCTGTACCAGATTAGAAATAAACTTCGGTCCATTGTTAGAAACAATTTCTCTAGGCACACCAAATCTTGTAAAGGTTTAAGTAAAAACAAAATCAACAACAACTCTTTCAGTAGCAAAAGAAACAGCTTTAGCTTCTACTCATTTTGTAACAAAATATATACAAACCAAAATATGATTTTTATTTAATAATGTTGGATTTATTGGTCCTACAAAATCAATGGCCCATTTTTCAAAAGTCCCAATTAAAACTTGAGGACATAAAGGCATTTCATTGGTTTGATTAGGTTGGCTAATTCGTTGACAGTTGTCACATTGCTTGATGTACTGTTTGGCATCCTTAAACAAGGAGGGCCAAAAATAGCATGCTCATAACAATTTGTATGCAGTCCGCTTATCAGTGAAGTGACCCCCGCAAGGTTCATCATGGGAAAATCTTAAAATATCAAACAGTTCTTCCTCTTTTACACATCTACGGATAATGAGATCTGCTTCGGTGTAAAAGCGGTCTCCTTGAATCCAGGAATATGCAATGCTTTTCTGTATGATATTATGCTTTTCATGAGTGGATAAGTGAGCTGGTAATTTCCTAGTGACTAAATAGTTAGCTATGTCAGCAAACCATGGGGATTTTGTTGACATGGCAAAAACATGTTCGTCAAGAAAATCATCATCGACAGGAATTGCCTCACTAGGATTATTTAATCTTGAAAGATAATCTGCTACTACATTAGATTTTCCTAGTCTATAATTAATGGTAATATTAAATTCCTGTAACAATAATAACCACCTAGTCACTATACTGCTAGTTAATGGTCAATTCATCAAATATCTTATTGCGGAATGGTCAGTATGCACAAAGACTTCATATCCTGTAATATAATGTCTAAATTTATTAATGGAAAAAATTACAGCTAAAAAATGTGTAATTTAGTTCAGTGGGTGACAAGTTTTTACTAATGAAATAAATAGCATAATATTGTTTGTCTTCTTCTTGTCCTAGAGCTGTGCCAATAGCAGTGTCTGAGGCATCAAAAGAAATATGAAATGGCAGGGACTAGTTTAGTCCTCTCAAAACTGGTGCCTAGACTACTTTTTCCTTCAATGTCCCAAATTACTGTTGCCAAGCCGTGGACCAATAAAACTCACTATCTTTAGCCAAAATTCAGAAAATGGGGGGTAGATATCCTTGAGAAATTATCAATGAATCTCATATAGTAGCCCGCATGTCCTAGAAAACCTTTCACTTCCCTTTGAATTTTGGGTATAGGAAGGCTCAAAATAATTTCTATTTTTGTAGGGTCAACCTGGATACTTTTGTCAGAAATAAGATGGCCAAGAACCACCCTTTCCTTGTACAATAATCTACATTTTTTATCACTCAAGGAGAGATGAGCTTCTTTGTAGAGAAGAAGCACTTCTTCTAGATTCTTGAGGGCTTCCTGAAATGAATCACCAAACACAGAAAAGTCATCCATATATATTACCACACACTCAAGGTCAACAAAAATGGCCAAGACTGCCCTTTGAAAGGTAGCCGAGGCATTACATAGCCCAAAGGGAAGCACTTGGTAAGAAAATGTACCCCATGGACATGTAAAAGTGGTTTTGTCTTGATCCTCGGGTGTAATCTGTATTTGGTTATACCCACTAAAGCCATCTGGAAAAGAAAGGTACTTCTTACCAGTAAGGGTATCAAGTACTTGATTGATGAAAGGAAGGGGGAAGTAATATTTGAGAGTGGATTTATTCAATTCTCTGTAGTCAATACAAATGCACCATCTCCCATCTTTTTTCAGGACTAAGACCAATGGAGAGACCCACTGGTTGTTAGAAATAGGATAGATAAAATCAACATCTAAGAGTTTTTGCAATTCTTCCTTTACAACATCTCGTAGAGATGGGTTCATTCACCTTTGGGGTCGTCAGATAGGTTAGTTTCCATCCGAAATATAGATATGGTGGGTACAAGTTTCAGGAGGGATGCCTTTCATATCTTCATAGCCCCATGTAAAGGAATCAAGATGGTTTCGTAACAACTTCACAAGCTACTCTTGCTGGGAAGAATCCAAGTATGAACTGATATGCAAGGATTTACCTGGAATAATCTCAACAAGAGTGGTATCAGGCTCAAGAGTACACTGAGGTGTCACAAGAGATGGTGGCGAGGGAGGTAGAGAATCATATCTTTCCAGAAAATCTAGGCTAAAAATCTAACTCAATGATGCAAAAATGGGAATGGTGTCTAGATTGTCCAGGAAGTCTTGAATCTCACCATCCTGCCAGAATTCAACATTCTGATGTATCAAGGAAATAGATTGAGTCTCCTCATCACTACTGTAGTCTAACCATAAAGTGTCTCGAAGCTCCTGAATCGATCTAGCGGGTGGATACAAGGTGACCTTCTTCTTGGAATCTCCATGGGAAATATACATGTCACCAGAACGACATCCAATATAAGCATCGGTCGTAGCAAGCCATGGTTGTCCTAAGATCAAGGGATGTCCTCCCACAGGGTTCTTTGGCTGAAGCACAATTAAGTTTGTGGGATATTACCAAGAGCCTAGAGAAATGACCACATCATTCAACACCCCTTCCAGCTTGATTTTAGATATGTCTGCTAGTTCAAGCAGAGTGGGAGTAGGACGAATATGGACCAGTCCAAGTTGATCCCATGGTTTGATTGGTCATAACATTAATGGGTGCCCCTAGTTCTATAAGTACATTGGAGACAAGGACATCACCTATCTGAACAGAGACAACAGGGTTTCCGGGTCGGTATATTTCTCCATGTGCATACACCCCATCATTAACTCTATTTCTCTACCAACAAATTGAATGGTTTGAGTTTCTAGTCTTCTCTTTCTTGTATTCTTGAGACAGAGTTCCCTAATTATTTTTGTGCAAATGGGGATCTTTGTAATAGCTTGGAGCAAAGGTACCTTTATGAAAAGGTTCTGAAGCTCAGAAGCCAGGCTAGTCTCAAGAATGGGGTCCTTCTTCTCCACAACTAACCTCTCTGGATAGGGAGGTCGTTTGGAAGAAGATGGAAAAGGCTTAGAAGGTATAGGGATAGGCTGGATGGTGCCATCTTTTTCAAATTGTTCAATAGTTTCCTCCTCACCATTCTCATTGATAATCACCATAGGCTGTTTTTGATTTTCTGAGGTTACTATCTTCCCCGATATCAATTGGAGGTCATTGACTCCAACTAGCATGGACTGATATTTGGATGAGGAAAATAGGTTCATAGAATGTATCATTTGTATCACTTTGTTATTGGGGTTGGGTAAAGGTTGGGAAGGCAGTTGAGAAGGTAGATACGGTGGAGGTAAAGGCAATGGTGGCATTGGCTGACTCAACTGAGGTAATGATGGTTGTGGCATTGGGTAAGGTGCATATGTAGGAGGGTATGACTGCATAGTTGCAAGATAGCAATGGTGTGAATGATATGAATGGTTTGGCCCTCTCCATCCTTATTGCTAAGATTGGGAGGGTTTTCCATAATGATATTGGCTCCCATGCTGCCAATGTTGAGAGTGACTATTGTTAGGATAGGAATATGAATGTGCATTATAACCAAAAACATGCGGTGGAGGTTTAGGAGCCATACCTGCAATTACCTAAGGCTAATTTCTTCATGCTCGCATGCAGTGATTTGGCTTCAAGTTGTCCTCATTCAAGTACAACTTTTAGCCCATGTATGGAGGGAAATTTTCTGTGGCATGGTTCTCTGTACAAATTGCACATTTATTAGTTTCTTTAATATCGATAGGACATTCTCTTAAAATATGCTTTCTTCTACATTTTGGAAAAAAAATGGACAATGACTCTTGTTCCTCTACAAGTTCTTGTTGAAATTTCAAAGAGGCTATTTGTTTACTAACAATATTCATTATTTCAATTTTCATATTGTCCAATTTTTTTTCTAATCCAATAATCATAGCATAATAGATTCAGTTTTCTTATTTCTATTCCGCATTCCTTTACTGGATCTATATTGATTCCTCAAGAATTTCCTGCACAAGCCATAGATTTTATCAAAAGATTTTTGATCAATCTCCCCTTGTCCTAACATATTTAAATTATTCCTAGCATCATCAGTAAGACCCCGTACGAATAAGGTTCTAATGGTACTTAGATCAAATTTGTGCTTTGACCTTTGGTGGATGTACAAGAATCTCTCCAAGTAGTCCTCTAGAGTCTCGTCATCATTTTGCACAATAGTAAAGATTTCATCTTGAATATCTCTAGTCTTACAATATTCCTGATATTTTGACAAGAACACTGTTTTCATTTGTTCCCAAGAAGATATAGTGTTTCCTCCTAGTCCCAGGAACCAGCGAAGTGCTGCATCCTTGAGAGTTGCAGGAAAAAACTTCAACTTATGGGCATAAGATGAATAATCATAACTTCTACACAAAATAAAAAACTCAAATAGGAAAGAGTTTGGATCTTCATGTACCTTACTGTAGAAATGAGGAAGAGTTGATGGTGAAATATTTTTCATTTGTACTTGTGTATCAGGATCCACAATTGGGAATCCAAAAGTGGACTGTTCCTCATTTACCTGATTTTGACCAATTCGTTCTACATGGTCTTCCTGATCTGCCATTGTTGTTATTCCACACGAACTACTCTCAATAGGCTGATAAGGCTGACTATGGGTTCTAATAGTCCCCTTCTTCCCCTTTGTGGGTTGTGTCACACTTGGACCACTGCTACCAGAGCCCAAGTGGAATGTTCCTGCGTGATGAGTCTGAGTTTGTTTTGGAATTTCTGCTTGCAAAAGAAGGCCCAATATGAGATTTGGTTTTAGATTTATCAGTATTTATTTGGCCCCTAGTGGGCTTCGGACCCCTACCTCTTTTAGGCATTCATTTCAAAAAAATGACAAAACAAAATTTCAATAAAAATGTTGCAACTCAAAAATAACTGTACACCTATAAATTCCTTCAAGAAAATAGAAGCACACTGCAAAAAAAATAATAGCAGACTTACCCCTACTGCAAAAAATGGAAAATTCATACCAATTCAAATCACCTCCCCGACAACGACGCCAAAATGTTGGGTGCAGGAATTGCATTTAAGAAAACTCCTCAACACTTAATTGTCAACCCAGGGGTTTCATAAAATTAGAGATGAAGCACAAGCAATGCCAGAAGTGGTACGGAATTTTCCTATTTCTAATCCTACCTCTTGAATTAAATGTTTCAGAATTAGATAGAAAGTAATCTTAAAGATAATCAACACCAAAGCAATTCTAGTGCTGGAATGTAAAAAATAATTTGCAAGGAAATCAAGTAAAGGAACTTTCACACAACGGGAAACAATCTTAAATGTTGAAATGAAATACTATGTTTATCTTCAGTATAGATGGCTAACAGTTTAATAAGTGGGCCCTTGCAAGATCCGTTTCCCAATTGATCTTCCATCTACACCAAGCAACCTTTTCTTGTACTATTGCAATCTTCTTGCACTAGTGCAAGTACAATACTTATGTGGAGAAGTATATTTTACCTTATTTACTGAAGACTTATGTCTTTATGGTGGTTCTCTAAGCCTCAAGGCTTAGAGGATTCTATTCCTGTGACAAGAGACCAGCTCTTGCACCAATATAGAGCTTCCTTCACCAAAGTTTACAATTTACTTTCGAAAGAATTAGAAGACGCGTTGAAAAGAATTGCAATTGCAAGCTATATTCTGAGATAAATTACATGTGAAAAAGAATGCTTTAAATAACTGACTTTGCAATGAAAGTAAATTTCATAAATAAAAAACAATTTAAAATAATCAATCAATAGTCAAAGTAAGTTGCATGCATCAACCGTTCGACAATTCACTTATAACATTTATGTTCCTTGTTCTTAAGTCACAAACTTCAAGTATAAAGTAAAGTGTTTGTAATAGCATTCTTTCTTAATTCATGTAAAGATCCTTCAGAAGTATAATTCTTAACATTGAGAATCATTACTTGAATTGACAATACGATTTCTTGTAGGAATAAATGAAATTATAAGCAGGAAAGGAACGTAACACTTGTTGTAAAGTAAAACTGGAGTGCATGAAACTACATGCACTGGTATAGGAAGAATCTTCCTACATGACCCGAGCGAAAGTAAACTAAGGAAAAAATTGTAGGAAAGGAATTGCATGAAAAAAATTGCAAGAAAGTAATTCGTGGGAAAGAAATTGCAAGAAAGAAATAAACTTATTTAAACTTCCAAACTACGGATTTGTTCACACTTGACTATAAAATGAATTAATCTCAGAAATCTAAAATAAATATAAGAGGAATCAAAGCCACGCAGCTGCAAATGAATAAATGTTCACACAAACTTTTCAAATGGTGAAAGAACAAGGGTAAACGAGCTGGGTTGGTTAGGCCCTAGCCAACCAAGTCATTTCCTGTTTAGGAAACGAAATGATTCAACACTTAATCATGCATAGAAATTAAACACAACGTGAAGAAAACATTGCGCGTTCCTTGTATTAACTTGATCAGCAAATATAAATGATAGTGCAGGTCCAACCCAGAACTGAGGGTGATACAAAATTACAAAATAAACAAAATTACAACTTGGAGATCATCCCCTTGGCTCTAACAGTTTAAATTATATACAGTCTCTCGGCCTTAGCCATATTTTGCTAATTACAATCATTTCCTATTCAAGCCTTTCGGCCGAACGGACTAACGAACTAACTTTCCAAATCAGTAATAGTTATAATAAAACGTGGACTTTTTTGGTCGTAGACAATATTATCGGCAAGCATCCCTAACTATACACTTCCAATTTCCATCCTCGGATAGTCCGCAACTGAACTAGGAATTTTGGATAAAAAAACCCACGTGGAATGTCACGGAGATCACGGAGCAACATCGTCGGTAGAGTAGGAATCTGCCTACACTGATCACGCTAAATGATGATTAACACTTAGTTCTTCAATTACTTTTTAGAAAAGTTAAACCTAAGTTACAAGAGATACTAAAAGGCATGAAATCTATGTAAAGTAATTAATAATGCACTTAATAAATCTTAATTTTTAAATACAAAGTATATGTAGGAATAGATGATTATCTTGGACTAGTGTAGGAATGAGAGGGTTAAATAGAGATAAAACAGAGGCTAAGGCTTATGGGAATAGGGTAAAAATAGAGAAATTTGGGACACCAGCATCCTCCCATGCCTAAGTTGTTGTGTGTCCTCACACAACATTTTACCTTCTGCAAAAAGTATTCAAAAATAGGTGGCCAGCTCTCAATCCTCTACTTCAATATTTATCCTTTCTTTCACTACCTTTGTAATTTTACCTCGGGCTACTTTCAGTTGTTTAGTCACCTTCTTGAGGCATTTTTAGCACTTGGAAGCTCGATACTTCCATATTTTCACTTTCTTGACTTCTGTGAGCAACTCTACCTCACCTTGCTTTTGCGAATTTTACTCCTTCATGACCTGGTTCAAAGCCTCGAGATCATGAAATTGCTTCTCTAATTCCACTATTTGGTTGTTTAGGTAGAGGGTAGAGGAATCCATGCTCAGATCCTCTGGTGTAAATACCTTCTCTGCAATAGATTGCAAGCAAGTCCCGTCATTGTCGAGACTAAGGTCGTTCAACGTTTTCATTATGATGTCACCAAAAGTTTCTACGCCTGGGGTTTCTTTATCACCAAGGGATTTGATTCCCTCCATAGCCTTCATGCCAACGGTTTCAGTACCTTGTGCACTTAACTCCATAGGGTTTTTAATGCCCTGTTCTTCCAATTATTCAAGGGATTCAGTACCCTGTTAATTTAAACCAGCAGGGGCTTCAGTACCTTGTTCATTAAAAACATCAAGGGATTTAGTACCCTATTCATAAAAAACATTGAGGCTTTCGATGTCCTATTCATCAAAATTTTTGATCGGCTCCATGTGCTATGGCTCATCATCCTCATGACTCTCTGCCTAAACTTCTTCTGCATTTGGTGTCATCTTCTTCTTTCTTAATCTGTGAACAAGGGTAGACAACAATATGTTGTCTTCATTTTCCATGTTTTCTTCATTTACCATGGTGTGGTTTGTTGCATCTGCAAGCATTAAAAGTTTATGGTATTTAGGTGAAACCCGAGGTGATTCATCAATCACAATGAGAGAGCTTGACCAATACTGATTCGTCCTAGTCTTCTTCCTTGACGAGGTTTTGGTTTTTCTTTTCTTTACCGAGGGTGGAGTGTCTTCGACAAACTTCTTTTCTTCTTGCACTGATGTGCTTTTACCCTTTTTCTTGGTAGGGGGTGGTGTCTCTACCTTCCTTTTCTTTCTTGTACCCGTGCCATCAGACTTCCCTGCACTCCTCTCCTGAAACTCCTTCAGGAATGCCTTCCAGGTCACTCCCTTCTCTTTCAGCACTTTCTTGGCGAGGATTATGATAAGCCCATGATGATATAACTTATTTGCGACTTAGCTTGCATTCCCACTCTGCACACCCTTTGTCATTTTCTCGAGACTTCAAAGAAAATAGTAACGAAAATTAATAAGTTTCCCTGACTCAAAGTGAAACAAAAATTTCATGTGGTACATGAACGCTAATGTGTAACGTCCCTCATAGGTCACAAATTTCTGTAGTATGAACAAGAGATCTCGCCATTTTCCAAGCATGGTGCTTTGCAGAAGCCCATTCTTCCAGTTAACCTCAAGCTTTTTATCACTCACAAACTGAGGCCATCATTTCTTTTCATGCAACTACTTTTTGAACCACTGTTCACCTGTAGTTGGCAAGCTTGTATCTCGCGCAATGGACTCCTCCGTGACTTCAAATTCTAATGAGCCGACCCTAACTCAACCTCCTTCAAACGTCTTTGCAAACTATATCACCACAGCCATGTCAAAGCCATCGAACTTTTGTAAAAATGGAAGGCATCCTAATTCTTGCAATATTGAAAGATTGTTCCAGTATTACGCAGTTTATTATATCTCCTTCAAGGATGATGGATCATTCCTTACGGGTGCCATGTTTGAATTTTACACAATTCCCTGTCACAATCTCAAAAGGATTTTAGTGAGCAATACCAATGATTGTTGAGAATTTTATGCATCCATCCTTTGTCCTTTCAGTCATATCCAACCGATCATGTTTAATGATAAAAGAATGGCTCCCCAGTTCAGATGCAGATACGTACCATCCTACTATGGGTGAGCAATAATGATTGGATGTGGCAGAGGCTTATGCGGTGGCAGTGTAACAGTCATAATGATCAGGTTAGGAGGTAAGACAATGATGAACAAGTGATGGGAGATTGGTTCAAAGGGAGGTGACTTATGAGTTTTCAGACAACCTATACTATCCCATGGTCTACCTCATAATTCAATTAAGACATATTTCAGTACCCATTAAAAATATTAGATTTCAGAACCCAATATATCTTGTACTTTAAAGTTTTTCCTAAGTTAGTAAATGATAAAACAAAGTATCAATTAAAATATATAATGCTGCTATGATCTATGAGTGTAGGAATCACTCATGTACAAAGTAATAAAATTCCATAAACATTCTTCATAAGACGCTCCTGTACTATGTGAAATTTGTTTTACACTTGCTTCCACAGTTGGCCGCGTTCCTGCACTGATTCTGATTGCACTGCATCATGCTTGCACTGACTTCTTTCACTGCACTTGCACTGCGTTGTGCTTGCACTAACTGCTTGCATTGCACATCTTGCACTAGGGATTTTACCAAAACAACAATTCTGTAGTTGGAAAAAAAATAAATTTGCCTCAATACACAAGGAAAGTCTTATTCACCATCCTTTGGTGTCTCATGAGCATGCCTTCTGCATTGACTGCATCAAATTATGGAATCGATTTATGAGGGAATAAAGAAGTGGGAAAGGGGTGATTTTCAAAATGGGAAGGAACATTACTGCAGGGATTCCAAGAACAATATCACCAAGGGGGATAAACGAAAATGGGATGTGGAAAAAATTAAAGGGAAATAGAGGGATTTTACGAGATCAGGTAAGGGTAATTTTATTTAGAAGAAAGAGGAGGGTAATTCATTGGGGATTTAGAAAAAAGAAAAATAGTGGGGTTTGCGAAATGGGAAAATAGAAGAAAGGCATAATTTTATCTTCAAGGTTTGCCTGCACTAGTGCCGGAAAAAGTAATTGCAGCGGGAATTAAGCATTTACTTGGATAAAAATTTCCATGCTAGTTACCCCACACTTCGGTCAATTGTCAGAAACAATTTCTCTAGGCACACCAAATCTAGTAAAGATTTTAGTAAAAATAAAATCAACAACTCCTCTTTCAGTAGCAAAAGAAACAACTTTAGCTTCTACCCATTTTGTAATGAAATCTCTACAAACCAAAATATGATTTTTATTTAATGATGTTGGATTTATTGGTTGTACAAAATCAATGGCCCATTTTCAAAAGGCTCAATCATAACCTACGGACATAAAGGCATTTCATTCGTTTGATTAGGTTGGCCAATTCCCTCACAACTGTCACATCGCTTGACGTAATATCTGGCATCCTTAAAAGAGGAGGGCCAAAAATAGCTAGCTTGTAACACTTTGTATGCAGTCTACTTATCAGCCAAGTGACCCCCACAAGGTTCATCATGGGCAGATTTTAAAATATCAAACACTTCTTCCTCTCTTACACATCTACAGATAATGAGATTTTCTTTGGTGTAAAAGGGGCCTCCTTGAATCTAGGAATATGCAACTTTTTTCTGTATGATATTCCACTTTTCACGAGTAGATAAGTGAGGTAGTAATTTCCTAGTGACTAAATAGTTAGCTATGTCAACAAACCATGTGGATTTTGTTGACACAACAAAAATATGTTCATTAGGAAAATCATCATCAACAGGAATTGCTACACCATTATTATTTAATCTTGAAAGATAATGTACTACTACATTAGATTTTCCTGGTCTAATGGTAATATTAAATTCCTGTAACAATAATAACCACCTAGTCACTCTACTACTATTTAATGGTTTATTCATCAAATATATTATCGTGGAAGCGTCAGTATGCACAAAGACTTCATATCCTGTAATATAATGTCTGAATTTATTAATGGAAAAAATTACAGCTAAAAACTCTTTCTCAGTAACTGTATAATTTAATTTAGCAGGTGACTAGTTTTTACTAATGAAATAAATAACATAAGATTGTTTGTCTTCTTCTTGTCCTAGCAGGGACCATTTTGGTCCTCTCAAAATTGGTGCCTGGACTAGCATTTCCTTCAATGTGTCAAAGGACTATTGGCAAGTTGTGGACCAAGAAAACTCGCTATCTTTAGCCAAAAGTTGGAAAAGGGGGGTAGCTATCCTTGAGAAATTCTCAATGAATCTCCTATACTGCATGTCCTAGAAAACACCTCACTTCCCTTTGAGTTTTGGGTATAGAAAGGCTCAAAATAATTTTTATTTTTGCAGGGTCAACCTGGATACCTTTGTTAGAAATAAGATGGCCAAGAACCACCCTTGCCTTGCACATTAATCTACATTTTTGTCACTCAAAGCGACGTGAGCTTATTGGCAGCGAAGAAGGACTTTTTCTAGATTATTGAGGGCTTCCTGAAATGAATCACCAAACACAGAAAAGTCATCAATATATATTTCCAGACACTCAAGGTCAGAAAAAATGGCAAAGGCTACCCTTTGAAAGGTAGCCGAGGCATTACATAACCCAAAGGGAAGCAATTGGTAAGAAAATGTACCCCATGGACATGTAAAAGTGATTTTGTCTTGATCATCGGGTGTAATCTGTATCTAGTTATACCCACTAAAGCCATCTAGAAAAGAAAAGTACTTCTTACCTGCAAGGGTATCAAGTACTTGATCGATGAAAGGAAGGGGGAAGCAATATTTGAGAGTGGATTTATTCAATTCTCTGTAGTCAATACAAATGCGCCATCTCCCATATTTTTTTGGGACTAAGACCAATGGAGAGACCCATTGGCTGTCAGAAATAGGATAGATAAAACCAACTTCTAAGAGTTTTTACAATTCTTCCTTTACAACATCTCTTAGAGATGGGTTCATTCACCTTTGGGGTTGTCGGACAGGTCAGACTCCATCTTGAATATAGATATGGTGGGTACAAGTTTTAGGAGGGATGCCTTTCATATTTTCATAGCCCCATGCAAAGGTATCAAGATGGTTTCACAACAAATTCACAAGTTTCTCTTGCTGGGAAGAATCCAAATCTGAACTAATATGCAAGGATTTACGTGGACTAATCTCAAGAAGAGTGGTATCAGGCTCAAGAGTACATAGAGGTGTTGCTAGAGATGGTGGTGAGGGAGGTAGAGAGTCATATCTTTCCTGAAAATCTAGACTAAAAATATGACTCAATTACTCAAAATTGGGCATCGTGTCTAGATTGTTCAAGAAGTCTTGAATCTTAACCTCCTGTGAGAATTCAACATTATGATGTGTGGAGGAAACAGGTTGAGTCTCCTCATCACTATTGTATTCTAACCATAAAGTGTCATGGAGCTCTTGAATGGATCTAGCGGGTGGATACAAGGTGACCTTCTTCTTGGAATCTCCATGGAAAATATACATGTCACCAAAACAAAATCTTATATAAGCATCAGCCATAGAAATCCATGGTCATCCTAAGTCAAGGGATGTCCTCCCACAGGGTTCTTTGACTGAAGCACAATGAAGTTTGCGAGATATTCCTAAGAGTCTAGAGAAACGACTACATCATCCAGCACCCCTTCCAGCTTGATTTTAGATCTGTCTTCTAGTTCAAGCACAGTGGGAGTAGGACGAATATGGACTAATCCAAGTTGATCCATGGTTTTCTTGGTCATAACATTAATGGATGCCCCTAGGTCTATAAGTACATTCGAGACAAGGACATGACCTATCTAAACAGAGACAACAGGGTTTCCGGGGTTGGTATATTTCTCCATGTGCATACACCTCGTCATTAACTCTACTGATCTACCAACAAATTGAATGGTTTGATGTTATAATATTCCCCTTCTTGGCTTCTTGAGATAGAGTTCCCTAATGATTTTTGTGCAAATGGGGATCTCTTTAATAGATTGGAGCAAAGGTACCTTTATGAAAAGGTTCCTAAGCTCAAAAGGCAGGCTAGTCTCAGGAATGGGGTCCTTCTTATCCACAACTAACCTCTCTAGATAGGGAGTTCCGTTGGAAGAAGATGGAAAAGGATCATAAGGTATAGGGATAGGCTGGATGGTGTCATATTTTCCAGAATGGTCAGGAGTTTCCTCCTCACCCTTCTCATCGATAATCACCATAGGCTGCTTTTGATTTTATAAGGTTACTATCTTCCCTAATCTCAGTTGGAGGTCATTGACTCCAACTGGCATGGATTGATATCTGGATGAGAAAAGTGGGTTCATAGAATGGATCATCTGTACCACATTGTTATTGGGTGTTAGGCCCCTATACTGCTAGTGTAACCCCTTATTTTTATTAGTACAACCCACTTATTATATTGATGTACCCATATTGTTACTATTGTGCCCCATAGAAGCCCACTATTATTATTATTTTACCCTTACATTATTATTGTTATGTCGGCTCTGATTATGTTATGACCCCTTAGAATCCTATATATAGAAAGGAGGTCTTTTCATTTGTATCATCCAAGAATTGTTCATTTATGTAATGTAAAGGAGGTTGCCCCATGGAAGAGGCTGAATTCTAAGGCGTTGATCTATCTTTTCTATCTTTTCTTGAGCTGGTTTCATAACATTTGGTATCAGAGCTTTGGATTCTAGGGTTTTGTTGCTCCAAACAAGTCATCGTGGCATTTTTGCTATAAACTTTTTTTCTGCAACGTTTCAGAAGCTAAAACAATAACCCATTTGAGAAGAAATCGCGCTGAATCTCGGGCTCGAATTTCAGAGCTTTTCGCACTATATTTCCAGAGATATGATCTGAGGAAGTTGGTATTTTTGTAGACTCCTGAATTACATTCCAAACAGGTGACCTGGTGAAAATTGGCATAACTTTCTCTCTGAGCATCGGATTGAAATTTTGTAAGAAGGTACAGAAATAGGATGGAATGTAGCTTCTTGTATATATTTTTCAGAGCTAAAGGTCGAAACAGTGACTTGTGGCACGTCGTACAATTTCGCTCTACTGAACTAGTCTATAATCAGGTCAATATGGGATATTTGGCATAACTCTTCCTTGGAGAATCTAATTTGGATCAGATTGGTGGCATTGGAAAGAGGACGTAGAGGACTACTATATTTCAAAATTTCAGAACTTAAAGATCCAAAAGTACAGAGTTACAGTCGTTTCAAGATCGAGCTCCTAAAATCAAGAAAAAGCAAGATGAGGAAGTTTGATGGCAAGGACCCGATAAATTGGATACTTCAGATGGAGCAATATTTTGATCTACATGGTGTACCACTGTTACAAAAGGTATGTATTGCATCGTCATATTTAGGACTGGATCAATTTTTATGGTATGAAGGGCTTTGTTCTCGTAAACAACTTGTTACTTGGTCAATTTTCACGGAGGAAATGAGAGCACATTATGAGGATACAAAGAGAAACACCTTCTTTAGAGAAACACCGCAACAATTGGAAAGAGTAAAAGGGCTTTGTTACATAGTGGAAAGTAAAATTATGGCAACAAGGAAGTCTACCCCTCACAACTATAAAGATGGAAGTGTTGTTTCTCCTAGCCTTCCACAACCTACAAGGGTTACACCACAACAATTGGAAGAAAAAAGAGAAAAAGGGCTTTGTTACAATTGTGATAGCAAAAGCACTAAAGGTCATAAGTGTGCTGAGAAGAAATTATTTTACATAGAATATGAAGAGGAGGAAGAAAAGGATCAAGAACCATCAAAACAAGAGGATATACACCAGGACCCCAACCCAGAGAAAGAAGAAATGAATCATACCATATCTTGTAAAGCATTGGCAAGAATTACCACTCCTCAAACTCTCAAGATAGAAGGACATATGAAGAAAAAATGCAAGAAGTGAAAGATCACATCGAGAAAGAAGAAATGAATCCAACCATATCTTGTAATTCATTGGTCGAAATTACCACTCCTCAAACTATCAAGATAGAAGGACATATCAAGAAGAAAAATGTTCAAGAATTGAAAGATCACATCGAGCATCAAGAAATGATTCCGACCATACCTTGTAAAGGATTGGAAGAAATTACCACTCCTCAAACTCTAGAGATAGAAGGACATATCAAGAAGAAAAAGGTTCAAGTAGTGAAAGATCACATCAAGCATCAACAAAAAGTTCTCCAACTTTTAAAGGATAATGCCACTTCAGTGCAAAATCAAACGAAACAACAAGTAGATCAACATCATAGTGAAAAATGTTCTGATGTCAGTGATTGGGTATTTTTACTGCTACATCTCAAGCAAGTTATTTATGAGAAGGAAATGTTGGCAATACTACATGCACTTAAAAAATGGCGACCTTACCAAATGGGAAGACTCTTCAAGGATGAGGATGTGGAGGCATTGTTTTGTGCTATTTCTATTATCCAACCAGATTGGATAAACAAAGCAAGGGTTGAATGGAAGAAGGACAAAGAAGTATGGCCACTTATTCAAAAGTTGCAAAAGATCCCAATTCAAACAATATTGCCATAAATTGAAGAGGAAGGAAAAATCATATTGGAACCTGGAGCAGTCACAGAAAGAATAACCCGATAGCTACAAAATCGATCAATTTCAGAGTATCTCATTAAGTGGAAGAACTTACCCGCTGAAGATTCCACATGGGAGGACAAGAATTTTATACATAAGCATCAAGAACTACTCAAGCATTGAGGACAATGCTTTTTGAAGGAGAGGGGTATGTTAGGCCCCTAAACTACTAGTGTAACCTCTTATTGTGATTAGTAAAACCCACTTATTATATTGATGTACCCATGTAGTGCTCATATTGTTACTATTTTGCCCCATAGAAGCCCACTATTGTTATTATTGTGCCCTTACATTATTATTGTTATGTAGGCTCTGATTATGTAATGACCCCTTAGGCTCTATATATAGAAAGGAGGTCTTTTCATTTGTATCATCGAAGAATTTTTCATTTATGTAATGTAAAGGAGGTTTCCCCCTCGAAGAGGCTGAATTCTAAGGCGTTGATTTATCTTTTCTATCTTTTCTTGAGCTGGTTTCATAACAAAATCATTCAAAATATTAAAGCAATTGCATGGGAAGAACCCTTAGAAACATCAGAAAACACTATCAAGAGGTGAAAAGCACAAGAAAACAATGAAAACAAGCTTATCGGCGGTCAAAGGAGTGATCCACAAGAGTCATCGGATCTGGCCTGTCAACGGCCCAGACCCAATCGGTAAATCACAATCAGCAAAGGTTATTGGAGGTTATCTGCAGAAACCATATGGAACTTGCGATGGCGATCATTGGAGTCAACGATGACTGTCAATCAAGCACACATATCAACTGCCCATGTTGCATCATAGAATCGTAGTCGGTAAATACAAAGGAGCGCTTATAATGGCCAAGCGTTATCGCGATATGCAATTATGATCAATCGCATCGTGATATCACAATCGAAGCTACATAGAGGAGAAAGTATATATATGTGTGTGTGTGTGTGCGTGTGTGTGTGTGTGCGATGTGATAGCCCGACCTGATGGAAATATAAACGCTATTTCATAATATTTGAGATCCGTCAAATGGAATTTTTAATGTATTTTTGCATATTTCGTTTAAACGAAATACAAAGGGAAGCACTAATGCGATGAAAATTAGACCCAAAAGGGTCCGGGAATGAAAATATATAATATTTCAAATACACCCAAAGCCATTTTTATAGGATTTTTAGTGTTTTAACGTATTTTGAAAATACAAAGGGAAGCCACGGAGAAGGGCATTGCAACATGCGATAGAAACTTATAGGCAGACCTGATGGGAGAATAGGGCGCATTTACGAATATTTGAAGTCCGGATGAACAATGTTTTGGCGGTTTTTCCTGTGTTTGAATGCATTTCTTTGTGTAAACAGAGAGTGGTCGTTTCAAGGATTTCAAAGACTCGATACCCTCATTTGTTTCAGATTAGATGGCTACCTCCCCTAAAGGCATTATGTAATTATTGTTTAAGCTAGAAGAGGGATTTGAGTAGACAGAGACTGGGAGACAGAAAGTTGAGAAGAGGAAATGAACAGGCAGCATCGATTGGATTTAAAGCCATAGAAAATAGAATATAGAGGCAGGCAGTGTTGAGATAGAGCAAAGATAGAGATAGAGAGTGATAGAGAGAGTCTGTGTACTCAGAGAGGCTTGATAGATTCAAGAAAAACTCTTGTTGTTGTATCTGTTATGTGTTGAGAGTCATGTTGAGCTCATACTTTTGTAAAACTCTATTTTGAAGATATAATAGAGAGGTAACCGCTGAAGGCTAGACCAGGATATGTAGCCGAGGAGTATTGGGTGAACTCCTTATTAAACCTATTGTGTTTATATGCGTTTGTCTATTATGATCTTTCACTGCTTCATTGTCTATGTATTTCACAATCTTATCGATCCATTGCATTAAGTAACTTAGGCATATCCATGCACGAGTCAGTAATACCTTAATAATTATTTAAGATCTCATTTTCAGATCAAGTGGTATCAGAGCTTTAGGTTTTCTAAGGTTAGACAAGCTTGTGTTGAACTATTGAATACTAACTAGGTCAAAGCTCAAGTTAGGAGAAGGATAACTAGTTGAGGCTAACCCAGAAATTGGAAGAGCCTATCTTAGGAGGAAAATGACAGAAGAGATTCCCTTGGAATTAGAATCTCAGTTCATGGATAGTTTCATGACCATGAGAGCCATGGTAGAAGAGATGTATCGAGAATTCAAGAAAGGTTGAGATGAAAGTACTTCAACCTCCAAACAAGACAAAGGCGCTGAAGAACCTTCTCTAGATGCTCCAGAAGGAAAATGGAAAGGAGAAAATCCTTCTACATCAACACCTCCTAATAGCCCTGAAAATAAAAAGAAGAAAACATCTTTGATTAAGTTAGATGTAAAATTTGATTTGCCAATATACGATGGAGAATTAAATGTAAAAAATCTAGATAATTGGATTAGACAGATTGATGTGTATTGCTGGGTGCAGAACATTGATTCAGACAGGAGTAAAATTCAGCTGGCCAACCTACACCTTGGAGGAACTGCCTTGGTATGGTGGGAAGGTAGGACACAAGCTGATTTGAAGAAGCATGGTAAAATTGTTTCTGCCTAGAGTGAATTTGTTTTTTCTATTAAAAAACAATTCTATCCACTAGCTTATATGTAGAAAGCTATGAGTTGGAAAACTCTTCACCAATTAAAGGGGCAAAGTGTACAAAGCTATACCCAGGAATTTAGAAAAAGAGCTTTAATTCTAAGCATTTTTGTAGACTCACCTGAAACTTTGTTGAAGTATATAGGTGGTCTGCATAGTTATTTGAGGCACACCATTCTCATGTTTAACCCTACTAGCATAGATGAGGTATCTATTTAGGCTACACATCTATAGGCTAGAGGAAATAATGTGAACACAGAGATTGGGGGATCATCAAAACCCACTGCAAGTAAGAACAAGGAAAAGAGGAAGAAAAAATGGAAAGAGAGGAAGGCAAATGCTGTACAGAAAGCCAAACCTTCATGCACTCACTGCAAGAAGGATGGACATGATGATGAACATTGTTGGTATTTGCATCCAGAGATGAAACCAAATAATTTCGATGGGAAGAAGAAGAAGATTGTTGCTGCTATACAAAAATATTTGGGGTCAGACTCAGGTGATGAAACAACAATCACATCTACAGGTATAAAAGATAAAAATGCTAAAGCATCTACTAGTAATTTTGCACAAACTATTGATAATGAATAAAATGAGAGGAAAAGGCATGAGCTTTTTCATATTAGAGTTATTTCCAAGGATCAAAAGATTGATACTTTATTTGATAGTGGCTCATAAGTAAACTTAATTTTTGAAGAAATTGTAAAGAAGCTGGGATTATTAACCACACCTCACAAGAAGTCATATCCATTAGGTTAGGTATGTGATAAAGAAAAGCTACAAGTGACTAGACAATGTAAACTTAGGTTTTCTATTGGGTCAACATTTGTAGATGAAGTTGAGTTAGATATAATTCCCTTGGATATATGTGGTATTTTTTTAGAAAGTCCTTATTTGTATGACAGAAAAGCCATTTTCTATAGAGATAAAAATAAGTATCAACTTGTTAAAGATGGAATAGAAATATTCTAAGAGCTCATAAACTCAAGAATAATTATACTCTCATAAACTGGCCTAAACCCAAATCTACTACAAAATTTAGAAGTTTCCTAAGAGCAACACAATATTGGAGAAATTTTATTGCTAACTTTTCCTTAATTGCAGCTCCCTTACATGCTTTGACAGGATTGAACAAGGTGTTTCAGTGGGGAGGAAAACAACAAAAGGCCTTCGACACCTTGGAAGAAAAAAATAGTATAGCACCAGTACTAGCATTGCTAGATCTTCAAAGACCATTTGAGATTGAAATAGATGCCAGTGACTATGCGATGGGATCAATGTTGATTCAACATGGTAAACCCATATGCTACCATTCTGGGACATTTAATTATGCAGTAGTTAATTATCCCACATATGATAAAGAATTGTATGCATTGGTCCAAAGTGTAAAACAGTGGAAACATTACTTAATGGGCAAAGAAACAATCATCCATATTGATCTTCAACCACTTCAGTATTTGCACTCACAAACTAATTTGCAACAATCAAGACACTATAGGTGGATGGGTTTCCTACAACAGTTTCATCTAGTCATCAGATATAAGAAGGGCATACGCAATAAAGTTGCAGATATGTTGTCTGTTAGTGCTCAAATCTACCTTAGGCTGAAATAAGGTAAAACTCAAGGCCACATCAAACCACGCTCAGCCTCATAGCTAGCTCTACGAGGACAGGAGAGGGATCTCTCCAGTCAATCTCGATAAAATGAGAAATAGGGTGCGAGATGACTCTAGAATGGGAACTGATTTTAGGCTAGTAAAGGGGTAGGAAAGTTTGATTTTGATTTTTTGGGTTTTTGTTGGAGAAATGGGAAAAAAACAATTTTGGGTCTGGGGATAAGGCCAGATCTTTGATATCCAATTTGAAAATCAGATAGGCACAATGATTCCTGACTTATACAACCTGTTTACCTCTTTTTCAATCGATGGTAGCAGCTTTGGATTGATTCTCCTCAACTTTTGATGAAAAGGCTTCTGATTTGGTTTAATGGGGATATTATGCTGAATGATATTAGTGTCATATGTTTTTAAATCTGAGTAATCCCACGCAAAAGCATCAGAAAATAAAGACAACAATTTCACATACTCTGCCTTTACCTTTGGTGACAATGACTTTGATAATTTTATCATCTTAGGATTCTCAGCTGTCCCAATACTTACCTCTTCAATACCTTTTTCAGTCGGCCTCAATGTTGGTTTGCAGGCTACATCATCTTGGTCAAAGAGTTCCTCCAAAGGAATCAATCCCTTAGGAATGATGTTATCTATAAGTTGCAGTACTTCCATTTGATTTATTTGTATATCATCACTACCATCATCATGTTCTGTATCTATGGAGGTGTCTTTAAACTTACCCTTATTCTACAGAAAATCACTAATCTCCTCGTCATCCTAAAATACTTTCCAACATCGCTGATTGTCTGGAAAGGTGGGGTAGTGTTTCACATGAATCTTGAACTTGTTGCTAGAATTCATTGGAATTTTTAAATTGCTTGTTGCCTTAGAAAGTCCATCAGCAACACCATTTTGTATGCGAGGCACACATGTCAAGGTATGATCAGAAAATAACTTCAGAATATCTAAGACTACATTATGGTAAGCCCTCATGCGAGGATGCTTGGCCTGAATCTCACCCTTAACCTACTTTATCACCAACTCTGAATCACCATAGACTACAATCCTTTTCGCTTTCAGCTTTCTAATTGACTATCTATATCATTAAAACTATCAGCAAGCAACACAAACGACTCTAAGTCGGTATGTACATAATTTACAGGGTGATTGATTGGCTTCTCTTTGTTGGTTATCATGTATTTCATCTTCTGCTCTCGATATAACTTTCTCATTTGACCAAAGATTGGAATTGTTGCATAAGAGAAATCTAACTGTAGTGTACCTTTCAATTTTCCCCCCCAAGATCTTGAAAGGAGCATCCCAAATTGCAGAGGAATGTCCGCCACAACCACATCCATCAAGACATTCTTCGCTGGAATTTGATCTAAGCTTACAACCAAATCTTTGATGAGTCTGATACACCTCACACGGCTAGAATCAAATGAATACAAATCATGATATTTCCTTGTAATGTCTAGTCCCAACTTTTCCATGATCCCCTTTGGCATCAAATTGTGCGAAGCACCCAAATCGAACATGGCATTGTGCAATACATATTCATACAACCTCAAAATGATATAAAAGGGAGGAACATCACTGTCAGGGGACTCACCATCTAATGCAGGCCCAAATATCAATTATGGTTGATCATCTTCAAAATTTACCGTGTCAAACATTGGATCAAAATTCAGAATTTTGGAGACTTGACCACGGTAGCTGCTGTTCTTCATGATTTCTGTCAAAGGAATAGATATTTTTAATTTGGAAATTTCATTTTCCAAACTAAATGCTAAAACTCTTTCGACTTCTTTGACCGGAACTTCCTTCTTTTCAACCTTATCCTTCATTATACTTTACTGATTTGCCTTTTCTACTGATAATACTTTACTAGTTGTGGGATCAATTGTCTCTTTTCCTTTCTTCTGTGGTATGGGTGAATCCGTCTTCGGTGTTGTAGCTTCTTTTCTTTTCTGAATTGGATTTATGGGCCCATCTCGGTTTCTCAATGAGTACTGCTTCTATTGAGCGGACAAAGCATTCAAATATCCTCTTTGGTAATCATTTGATTCTTCCTCTAAATCTGCATCATTTGCTAAGATGAAATCTTCATCTTTCTGGGCAGCTGAACTTTCTCCATATTCTTCATCCTCAGTGATGTAAATGGGCAGATCATCGGGAGTAAAGAAGTGGTTTTTCTCACCCACTACATCATCATCATCGTATGAATCTTGACTCACAAAATTCTGCAAAAGAGGAGTTTTAATCTGCTGCTGGGCTGCCGACTCTTGTACTCTTTGTTCACGCTGCTTAATTCTGAATTGTGGCTGCTGCTGGCCACAGTAATTTGGATTACGAATCTGTGTTTCTGGTTTATCAAGATTCATTCTTTTGAACATTTTTTCCATCTCACAAAGCCAGGGCGGTTCTGATGTAGATGTGGAAGTCTCTTCCTTTATATTCACTCTTTTCTCTACTTTTAACAGTGCTCTCTTATCATTCAAATTTGCCTGAACACTAACAGCAATCTTTTGCATATCTTCTAAGGTAGGTGGATCTCTATCTCGTAGTGAATAAGCCATCTCCAGATCAAAACCATCCGGGAATTTAAGAAGAGTTAACGTTTTAGACGGTCTTAAGTCATCTGGAATTGCATTATACACTGTATTGAATCTGATAATATAATCCTGAACGGACTCACCAGGATTACGCATGATGCTGGTATACTCTGAAGTGATTTGCAATGGATCTTTCTTCATCTCCCACCAATCTAGAAACTGAGTCTGAAGTTCCTGTAATGTGTTGATACTCCTGGCCTGTAAAGCTCTGAACCATTTACGAACCTCTCCTCGAAAATTCTGGGCAAACAATCTCATTGAAACATTTTCTACATCAACTTCATGCAGGTCCAAAAAGTCTGTCATTCGGACAATATGTTGCTGAGCTTATATACGCTGTGGTGTGCCATCGAATATAGGAATCTTGCTCTGATAATCAGCAGGAATAGGATCTAAATTGGCCAGCAAAGCAAGAGGTGCAAATCTAGCAGCCATGGCTCTTGGCGGATTTATAATCTGTTGTCTCGGAGAAACAGGAGGAATGGGAGCAGTAGGTGAACAAGGTGTATGTGGTGGAGACGGAGGAGAAACTACTGTTGATTGCTGATCAGAAATCTCAGGCTGGATGGGAATGGTAGGGATAAAGGAAGGTTCAGTGGGAATCCGTGAACTAGATGCAACTTCAGACGATCCAAGAGTTTGTGAAGCAGATTCAATGAATTCGGGAATGTTGGTTGCCACGATGGAATTTTGCAGATTCAGAATATAATTGTCGATAGATTTATTTGCTTGCTCGACTTCTAAATACTTGATGAACTCAGGATTAATAATAGTAGAACCAATGGCACTTTCAGATTTGGTTTCAAACAATGATAACTCAAACTGATCGTCAAACTCAATATCATCAATGTATTAAAAAATAGTGGGGTATGAGTGAGATTTGACCAAAGGAATAATAGGAGTTTCTCGACGTAAAATTCTTGGGATTAGGTTGGGGTTTTCATATACTGGAGGCGGATTTGGATCAGGATTTGATCTAGTATGCCTTCTTGAAGCCAGTGTATTGATCTACTTGGGACAAATTTCAAGGAACATAATCAATTACCTTCAGCCTATCGACTTCTAGACTCATTCATCCAAAGGTATAGAATGAACAAGTATACTAGGGTGATTTTGCAAATCAAGTGTTGCATTCACAAGCTAACCTTAGATCGACTGAAGCAACGTTTATCTACTTCCCTTATGCATGGCAAAAGCGTTTTGAAAGCTACCTGGCGTGACTTCAGACTCCGTTTAAGACTCATGAAACAAACACATCAACAAGCAAACCATTGAGATTTTCCCCAGTATGGTCGCCATTATGTTAGCGCTCAAATCTACCTTAGGCTGAAATAAGGTAAAACTCAAGGCCACATCAAACCACGCTCAACCTCGTAGCTAGCCCTACGAGGACAGGAGAGGGCTCTCTCCAGTCAATCTCAATAAAATGAGCAATAGGGTGCGAGATGACTCTAGAATGGGAACTGATTTTAGGCTAGTAAAGAGATAGGAAAGTTTGATTTTGATTTTTTGGGTTTTTGTTGGAGAAATGGGAAAAAATAATTTTGGGCCCGGGGATAAGGCCAGATCTTTGCAGAATTCGAGTTGGGGCGAGGTAGGCAGTAGTCTTAATGCATTTTGATTAAGTGTATGGATGAATCAGAATGAAAAGGAGCTGAAGAAGGCAAGGGAGAACATGGATCCTCTCTAAACAGGCGAAAACATGTAAAAACTAAACAATTTCAAAGGCAGAGCACTGAAATCAATGGATTCAACCTCATTTACTCATTCATTTAGTTTCAGAAAGCATAAGAAGGGAATGGAATACATTAAACATGAAAGAACTTACAATAAACTGAGAGAAAACACCATCAAGAACTGAAAGCCACAAGAATCCCAACAGGTGCTACAAAACCTCTGATCTTTCCTTAACCAAAATATGAAAAATATGTACAATAGTGTGCCAAAATCTTTCCCAAGAGTCCAACCTGTAGAATGTATCAAACATTACATCATATAGACCTCCTAACCCCTTCCCACACCTCTAGGGGTCGAATTCCTCCTTCTAGGAGTAGTTCCAACTAATTCTAAACAAGGAGCTAGAATATAGGCATCTAAACAACTTGCCTCTCAAAGGGAGGAAACTGATTCTTACATCTGATTTTTACTTTTTTAGGAGTGAATCATCTAGAATAGGTAAAACTGAGTCAAAGTTACATGCCAACCATCAACTTACATCATGATAACTCAAAAATTTCATCCACAAGCAAAACTGGTTCAACTAGCCGAATTTCTGAGCTGGAAGGTGAAAAATTGACCAAAAATCCATATGCGTAGCGCGCTTGAGCCATGTGTGTAGTGCGTCTTTCAGCCTAATGTTGGGGCACTTCCCGGCATCCAAATTGAGCTCATGATAGTGTGTTGGAAATCCCTAGATGTTGGCTATCCAACCCAAGTGGAGTTTCCAAATTTGCAGCTCATTTTCCCCTCCAAAACTTCATTCTCCCAGAAGTACTTCCTTCTGGTGCAAAAACTGGCAGCAAGGTGGTTTTCATGGTGTTTTTGGGCCTTTTGATCATCCAGAACTTCATGAAATGCTTCAGAAATACTTGAGCATGCATAACTTACCATGAAAAACCCAAAAATATAAATTTTTCCTTCAGCAAGTCTCCATATCAAAAGCGAGCGTGTCGACGCGCTACTCGTATAGCTGAAAAATCTGTTTTTAGGCCAAAATATTTCAAAATGACAAAAATTTATCCGAATTTTCTCAAATTCGGAGCGAAGACCCTCCATCATGTATTATGTCCATTTAACAAAGCCTCGGCCAAAATCCAGAGTGGATCAGGCCTTTTCCGCCGTTTTAGTGCTCTGCTCAACCTCGTCTTCAAAATCTTCATTTTTGCCTTGCAGACATGCATGCGAGCCTAATAATGACCTTTCATGTGACGAAGCATGTCTTTGTCTCTATTAGCCTTTGCCAAAAATTTCTCCAGATGAATGTTAACATGTATGAGGCAAGAATCTCGATCAGCCAGTGTCATATCACCAGGTCTCTTTCGAGCCAATTGTCAATCCTCACGGATTCGCCGCAGCTCATAAAGTGTATGCTCATCCTCTAGCTATTTCTTACATTGCTCCAGGTAGTTTATCACCCACTGAGCCATATGCAATTTCTTTTTCAGCGTGTCATTCTCAGCCTTTTGCTCCTGGATGATCTCCTTTAGCTTCGAGCTAGGAGAGCTCGCATCAACATCAATGATCGTGAAATCAGTGTCTCGGCCTCTTGAAGGGCCCTCATCATGCATAGGCCTCTTGCCTCTGTCCAGGATCTATACCTGTGCTGAAGAAGAAGGCGAGACCCCTTCCAAATCATGTGGAGATAATACTCGCTCTACTGATGGAGTCAACGAGACCCCTTCCACCCCGGGTGGAGATAGTACTCGTCGTATAGCTGCAAATAAGGCCCTGTGGCCTCGCTGGTATGTCACATACAATGGAGCACTTATATGCTCGATCTCGGGAATGTTAGGCTGGTATGAAGGCTCTCCCTCATCATGAACTACCTCGGGAAGCGGCTGTGAAGAAGTCACAGGAGATGAAATCCTCCCAAGTAATGCCCTGTTGTGTCAACTGATGTACCACTATGATCTTGATCAGCGCGTAATGATATATACTTCTATGCTACTGTGTGTTGTGGCCACCAACAACCCCCCTCTTTGTTTGATATTAGCAATAACACCAAGCAAATGGGGACCCTTAATAAAAATTCAAACAAATAGTTTTATGAACATTTTTGTATTTGATTCCTTAAAACCTTATCGCGACAAAAGAATGAAACATTTTTTTTATGAGCATAATAAACTACGAAGAAGCGATGCGAAATTCATCGCATTGCATTCATTATGAAGCGCTCTTAAATGAAAAACTTAAGAAATCTCCGACGGCTGATATGCAATGTCGCATATCGCAACATCGCGTAAAGTAGCACACAATGACTAATTTCTGCAATCTACGATCTGTGATGATCCGATATTGCGATGATCTGATGCTATAATGCGATCTGCGATCTGCGATGAACGCGAATTTTCCTCAGTGCAATATTCAAGGAAAACTGTCCATTAACCAAAATTAAGCGCGCGCCTTAAAAAGAAATTAATGCTTGTACGCCAAAGTATCCAAGAATGACAGCTTTTTGTTTTTCGAAATGTTAGTTCGCTATGAGTGTCATAATTATGCATACATAAGATTTAAAGCTTTCATGTCAATCTTTATTACCATTACTCTTTTCCTTTACGTAAACTATAAAACAGGAAATAACATGAAGCGATGTGTAGGAAACATCTAAGGAAAAGGGGAAAGCGCCAATGCTCGGAGAACAGAGAAGAAATCCCTTCAGAAACGGATGCCGCATATGATAGGACCACAGATTCCAGAGTATCACTCAACATATGCTGATGTCAATAGGTCATCTAAAGCTCAGAATCAAAGACGCACAAAAGCAGCATGATTACAAAAAAACCCTGAAGCTTACACACCAGAAAAGCCCGGAATAAAGAACGGAGGCAGTTTTCGATCCAGAGAATTATTCAAAGAGTAAAGTCTTTAAGTTGTCCAGTCGTTCGCAAGGCCGGAAACCGAAATAGCAAAAGTAGAATCAGTTTGAGGGAAATTTGAGTTATTACCAAGTATGCACGCAGTGAATACACCCAGTCAGACGAAGATTCTCTAAAAAATCTTATAGTTTACCAGAAAGTGGTGCCAGCGATTGTTACTTCTATTTTTATAGCACAAACGAAAGGGGAAGGCAACCAGCCGACTCTTCCCAGACGAATGTTGCGTGCTTACAGCACTAAGGAGCGAATATAGAAATAATTCAGAGTCAGATTCAATTTTTAGAAATAGTTTTGCTTTATCAAAAGGACGGTCATTTGAAAACCGAATCCTAAATTTATGTAATCAAGTTAATTAGCTAGCAGCATTTAAACCATTCTCAGGCATTTAGAGAAGGGTCCGGAGATTTGTCAAAAACACATCCTCAGAACATGCACTTTTGCACCCTCGGAGGTGGTTTTGATGAATGGATGGATCAAGGTTTATTAATGTTTGCATTTGATATCTGCTACTGATGTTGCACTTCTGTACTCTTAGTAGATGTTAGAGCAAGGAGAGATAAATCATTGTTGCTTGAAGCTTATGAGTGGAACCAGTCGTAAATGGTACTTTTATCTCTTGACCATTTCTGCTTATATTCTTGAAGTAATTTACAATTTTTAGTTGTTTATATGTCATTGCATGAATGTATGGGTTACCATTTGGCACTTCTGTACGGTGGAGTCATTTGTTTGTGTTTGACATATGAATAGCTTATTATGCGATATGTTGTTCACAACTGTTTTGCCTAACTTCTTATGCAAAGTGGTTTATCTTAATTGATTTATATTCTTATGATAGTTGAATGATCTTTATTACCAGTTATTATTTGAAATCTCTTTAGATCGCATAATAGAAGATATACATCCCGGGTTAGCATAGATTAGATGTGTTGTTTCTCATTAGACTACAATAGCATAGAGTTAGTTTAAATAATCTGAATTAGATTAGCTTTAAAGTACTCTTAGATCAGCATTATTCAACTGTACACACACACACACACCCCGGATCGGGAAACTGGTCCCATTATCCCCAGTCGGACCCGCTATACCAAACGGATAAGGAGCTGCCAACCAAGGTTCGGACCGGGTGATTATCCCCCTTGTTGTCGACTCGATTTTCGGGGCTTCAACATATTTGGCGCTAGAAGGAGGGCCTGAACTATGAATGGCACCTAAATCGAAATATAAATACCATTCTGAGAGTAAATCACCCTCATCAACTCCCCTGACTTCCCCAGTACGTTTAAATCCAGAGTCAGAAGTCGGTCGAATATTAACCGCTGCTACATATCCTAATATTTCAGACCAATCTACCATTGAACCCCCTGAAGTTTAAACTCTGATTCACAAACTCCAGGGATTTTCTATTTTTACACTGGGGTCTGATAAATCTCAAAGAAGCATGACTTCACAGTACAATCCTGCTCATCCCCTGACCAGGTTAAAGAGCGAAAAATTTGACATCCAGCCAACTGAATTCCCTCTTCCCACCAGGAAAAGAGCAAGGAAAACATCACTACAGTATAACAGTGAGACTCTTTCATCTACATCATCCATCTCAACCCCCTCACCGCGAAGTCAACTGCTCACGTCTTCATTCCAAACCACTCATCCACCTTCCACAACCCCTCTTCCCCAATCGTCTAAGATCATAATATCTTCATCTTCCCATCCTCAAGAATCATCCCCTACACTTGCAATTACTAGCAGCTCGAAAATGGCCCAATCTCCATGGAACAACCCTGGAGCAGTTTTAGTGCCTCCACCCCTGAGCCAAATACCAGCCCATCCTGAGAAATGGCTACTCAAATTCAACCCAGAAGTAGGCATGCTAGCTGAAGAGCACATTAACAATTTCATGCTTTTTGTCAATCTCAACGGAGTTACCAACGAAGATGCTGTTGTCCGGATTTTTCCCTATACAATATAAGGAACAGCCAGGTCATGGTACTTTTCATTACCCTCCGGGTCTATAACAAGTTGGGACATCTTTCAAAATCAATTCCTCACCAAGTTTGGTGATGACAGATCAACGGCAACGTTAATCAGTGACTTATCCAATCTTAAAGCCGAAGCTAGAGAACCCATCAAAGATTTCAATCTATGGTTCAATAAGATACTCAACAAAATTCCCACTGCTTCCCAACCCAGTGAAGAAGTACGATGTGAATGGTGTATCACAGCCTTACCATAAAACTTAGCAGTCTTCGTAGATAGGGAAAATAAAACAACTTTAGTTGAAAACCTGACAGAGGTGATAGCAGTAGAGAAACACGTTATAGCCTTGGAAAAGAGATCTGCGATAGAAGAATGCAAATCTAAAAAGGTCACCTTCAAGGAAGACCCCAAGAAGATAAAGACGAAAGATCCTTTCAACCTAGAAGGGTTGCCGAAGGTATTAAAGACCATGTCCAATGAGATGATTGACATAAAAAAACAAGTGGCAGAAACTTCTTCAAAAAAGCCCTA